>ML661897.1:21873232-21972757 GCA_007570785.1 Antilocapra americana
AAAATTCTAAAAAAAAAAAAAAAGGGTATAAAAAAGTTTTAAAAATTTAAAAGATGTTCCTAGTACAGTTATAACTAAGGCTTTCTCTGGTGCTGATGCGTACTGGGAGGGGTCAGTTTATTTTTCAGACAATTCCTTGGGTCCGGCTTGTACTTCTCATGCTCTATAGACTCCAAACCTGTTGCCTCTGCTAGCTTAAGCGTCTTCTGTTTGCTGGTCTTTTATGTGTCTATTCAGCGCTCTGGAGTTTGCCCTGCTCCTGCTGAGTGCGCTTCCCCCGCCCCTTCTGCTCGGCTCTCTGTCGTCCGCCCGGCGCAGTTGGGGAGCGCGGCTTCTCCCCTCCCCCGGCCCAACCGCTCGGCTTTCCCGACGTGCAGCTAAGCACGTCTTCTTAGGTGTGCAGAGCTCCGATCGGTCCAGAATCCCCAGTAGTCTTGGTTAGCACCTAGCTCTGTGTGCAATTTGGCCGAGGAAGCCTCGTCGGGGCTGGGCTATGCCCGCTGGTCTCGGGCAGGGGTTGGGTCTGTCCGCAGCCCAAAGGCGCCCAGCTCCGCCCAGCCGGCCGCCTCCCTGCCGACTCCACCTCACCCTTTGGTCTCGCTGAGGCTGGGTTATGCCCGCTGCACTCGGGCGGGGGCTGGGCCGGTCCGCAGCCCACAGGCGCCCAGATCTCCTCGGCCGGCCGCCTCCCTGCCGACTCCGCACGCCCTTTGTTCTGTGCCACCCGGCCAGCCGCCTCTCTGCCGACTCCACACCTCTCCTTGCTCTGCGTGGGCCTGGCAGGGGGGCTCTTCCTGGGGAAGGCTACTTCTCAGTCTATCTCCGGTTAGCCCCCTGGGTTGGGTCGCTCACGCTGCTCCGTTCCCTGAGCGCGCGGCCCGCCCCTCCCTGAGCAGTCCGCTTTGGCTAGTGGGGGGTGGGGCCTCCGCCGCCGCCGGTGCCTTCCAGCCAGAAATGTAGCTTGCAGGGCTTAATTATTAATCTGCTTTTACTCCCAGCTATCTTGCTCTCCAAGATTCACCGCAAATCCGCCTGAGAGAATGCTCCCTGGTATTCGGAAACCTTTCTCCTCTTTTTTTTTTTTTCCTCTTTATTCCAGACTCCCCTTCCGGGACGGATCCCCGCCCCCAACTCTGTCTCTCCCTTTACTTTTTTCTCTCTCTTTTTTCTTTTGTCCTACCTTCTCTCGTCGGCAATGGGCCGTCCCTTCAGATGCCCGATGTCCTCTGCCAGCATTTAGATCCTGTTTTATGGAGTTTGCGCGGTCTTTAAAAGTTCTTTTGGTGTATTTATTGGGGAGAGAGTGGTTTCCCCGTCCTATTCCTCCGCCATCTTAGTTCCCCCCCCTGTGGCTTAGTTTTAACCTCTTGGCTACAGAAGAAAAAAACATGAAATCCGTTTTCCATGTCACACTCCTTTTAATATTCAAATGTAGTGTTTGAATATTATGTCCTCTTTAAATATATTATCCATTTCTTATTACCTATTTTCAAGGGTTTCAACATCATTTTGATCCTCAAGGTCCGTAATCCTCTACCAATATCCTTCTAGACCCAAGCTGTCCAATATGATAGCCAATACCATGAGTGGCTGACTACTTTAAATGTGGCCAATCCAAAATGAAATGTGCTATAAGTGTAAAATAAACACTTACTGTAAAGATTTAGTGGGGAAAAAAAGAAAGGAGGAAAAGTCAATAAAAAGAACGAAAAGAAAAGAAAATATCTCATTAAAATTTTTATATTTATTTACATTGGAATAATACTTTGAGTTTATTGTGTTACATAAAATATATCTCTAATATCACTCATGTGTTTCTTTTTACTCTTTTTAGTGTGGAAATATCTATTTACTTTTGTTTTAAAAAATTGTCAACACATTTATCCTTCCTAAAATCCTCATTGCTGTTATCTTTGATTCTATGACCCAGATCATTGAATCTTTAGGACTCTTCCATATAATCTTACAAAATCTTAAATCTTACATCCAATATTTTAATTGTTTTTCCTATATTTTTTCACCTGAAGTTTTAATATAAATGCTTTCCATGAATCCATTTAAATAATTGACAAAAATTATTTAACATGATAGGTTTAGACATTCAACTAGAGACATTATTTAAGTTGACTTTCATTCCTTAAGTAATTAATTCATCTTTACACAGAGTGTGGATGTTTAACCAAGAATTCACCAAACTGAATTTCATATGATGTCTCCCTGAAACTTTGGCCTGAGCTATCTATGTGCCACACACCCAACTGCATAACGACCAAGCTTGTATTGTCCACTAGTAGTTCTTTGTTTGAGAGGATTTGTTTGGTTTTGGTTTTGATTTTCTTTTCTTTTTTTCAGTACCCTTGAACTCATCTCTCATGCCAACTCCAGATCTGTCGTCCCTCTCACCTGATGTCAGCCAAGAACCCATATTCTGGCTTTTTGACCTATATCTTCATTTCTTCCTTTGGTCCCTCTTCATCCTTATACCCTGTTTCTATAATATTTAAATATCAGCTCCTCCAAATGAATTTGTCTTAACTGTCCTTTCATTATTTGTTGCACTGGGTCATCTTATATAAAAATTCTTCCTTTATAGCTTAGGCATATGAAACTCAGCTACAGGCTGCCTGTCCAAATTTGCACTCCTTCTTTCCCTTGACGGGGAAAGACCAGGCTTCAAGAGCAGAAATGTAGAGTAGGCAAGTGAGGGATGATCTGAGAAACAGAAAGAACAATTTCACTCTGGAAATCACTTTTGCCCCTTTTTATATAACTGAAGCATTTTCTATTCTGTTCTTCCATGTGCCATCTCTTCCCAAGTATTACTGCCAATTAGATGACATAAATAAGGCCTGTAATGACCCTAATGCTGGGAAGGATTGGAGGTAGGAGGAGAAGGGGATGACAGAGAATGAGATGGCTGGATGGCATCACCGACTTGATGAACATAGGTTTGGGTAGACTCCAGGAGTTGGTGATAGACAGGGAGGCCTGGCATGCTGTGATTCATGGGGTCAGACATGACTGAGTGACCGAATTGAACTGAATTGAACTGAACTGAATGACCTTTATCATCTTTGCTGCCATTTTAAAATGTTATGTTAAAAAAGTTATGAATTTCTTTCAAGTATCAGATGTCAAGTTCTTGTTAACCACCCACTTGGGTGCCAAGTCGCTTCAGTAGTGTCCGATTCTTTATGACTCTATGGACCATGGCCCACCAGGCTTCTCTGTCCATGGGATTTTCTAGGCAAGAATACTGGAGTGGGTTGCCATGCCCTCCTCCAGGGGATCTTCCCCGACCTAAGGATTGAACCTGTGTCTCTTATATCTATCTGAATTTTCCTCATGGGCATCATTCATGCCTATGTGGTCAGAATTTTATATTTTAGAGCTTGCCTTCTCCTTCAAATCAATGTTCTCTTTTAGGATCAGTTGGTCAAAAAATTTTATCTATTTTTTCCTAAAAAAACAAAACTAAAAACAAATAATGAACAGTGTTACCTGAAGTCTAGGATGCATGACAGTCTTCTCAACAGCTCATACTTGGCCAGTATGATCTCTAGTGCTGCAGACAGGGCAATCTTGTGGGTGTCCATGGGGCTGTCATGAGTGTCCTGCCCTCCTCATCCACTGAGTCCTAGGGACCCCCATCATATCCAAGCAACATTTCCCTGGGACAGGGACAATGGTATCATTCATGACTGAAGTGGAAGCATCCCAGGAGAAAAGAGGATCAAGGGGGCAGAATCAGGCTGAACCAAGGTTGCCTGACACTCCTTTCCAATTAGAGATGCTCTTTGTGAGACTCAAACTTTGTGCTGTGCTTTGTTTTAATAAGACCTCTGCACAGGTCTTCTCTTCCAAAGTTGTGATTTCAACAAAAAGAATTGGGGAACAACTGTGTGAAGGCTTATATTCCTAAGTTTTTCCTTTTCTGAATTAGGTAGGAAGTTAAGCAGCTTTAGTAAAGAGACCCCAGAATACAGTAGCCCAAACAAGTATAAAATTTGTTTCTTTCTCACATCACAGTTTAGAATCAATGCACATTTCAAGAAGGATGTGTGGGCCTACTTAATGGGGTTATCCACAGACCCAGGCTCCTCTGAGGGTGTATCTTCAGGAACTAATTCACCAGCCTGTAGGAAGGAAGATGACAGGAAATGGTGGGCAAATAATTTCCTTCTGAGGAAATGATGTGGAAGTTTACATCACTTCCACTTATTTCTCTGGTAAGAATTTAGCCAAGAGGCCATTCCTTTACTTCAAGGGTTGGGAAATATAGTCATTTAACTGCATCTGACTAAACATTCTGAGAAATTTGAAGCACGAGGTTCTGTTACTCAGGAGAAGAAAAGGAAAATGGACACTGAGACCAATCAGCAATATTTGCCACCATTTTCTAAGTAGAAGTTCAGCAACATACAGTCTAGATTTTTCCTGACTGAATAATCTTTAATTTAAAACAGTATTTAATTGATAATTTAAACTTCCAGTGACACTTTGACACTTTCCTTTGCAGTCCCTGAGGAAAAACAGTCTTTCTGCCCCATTGATCCCTTCAGCTAACTTTGAAATCAGCCTTTTACACATAACTTCATTAATAAGTATACACACAATACTGTGAGTGGCAAAAACTACTGTCTCCATTTTCATTTCTAAGGATAGCTCTAAATTTTAACTATTACTCTAAAAAAGTCTATAGGGAACATAACTTGTTTGTGCTTGTTCCTTCTAGTAGCCTTAACTAAAGCTTTCTTCCCATTATCAAAATAATAACAATAATAATGAACTGACATAGAAAAGAACTATCTGCAGCATCTTACAATATTCTTACCTTTGCTCTAGAAACCATTAGGCTTGAGTTTCAGTCTCAGCCATGCCACTTACTAGCCTGTGTGGTGTTTCTGAAAAAATAATTCACCTGTCCTAATCCTCAAATTTGCAAGCTTCCTAGGTGGCACAGTGTAAATAATCTGCCTGTCAATGCAGGAGACACGGGTTCAATCTCTGCGTTGAGAAGATCTTCTGGAGGAAGAAAAGGGAACCTGCTCCAGTATTCTTGCGTGGAGAATTCCTTAGTCGGAGGAGCCTGGCAGGCTGCAGTCCATGGGGTTGCAAAGAGTCAGACACAACTGAACACGCACAAATCCTCAAATTTACCTGTCTGTAAAATGAGTATGGCACTTTGGAAACATGGCTGTGGATTTTTTTATACGACTCCCCTCCCCTTGAATGTGGGCAGGCCTGTGAATTCCTCAGTCAATATAAAGTAGTAAGGGAATCACTGTATGATTTCTGAGCCCAGATCATCAAAGAAGATGCAGCTTCCACTGTTTGCTGCATAAGACTTGCTCTTGGAACCCTGAATCACTACGTGAGAAGCCCAGCTACCCTGGGGCTAGCGTGCTGGAAAACACCTCAGGCGACAGTCCCAGTGACACTCAGCCTTCCAGACACACCCAAACCCTACCTAGCCCCCGCTCATAAAATGGAGCCTCTTAGATCCTCCAGACTAATCTCTCTGCCGACTGACTACCACTGAGTGACTTATGTTGATGCCACTGGGAACAGAATTAGATGAACCTGCCTGAATTCCTGACCCATGGGACTGTGAAGCAGAGTAAAATAGTGAAATTAATAGTAAAATTAAACCCACTAACTTTGGGGTAGTTTTGCTACACAGCAGGGGATAACCAAAACCACAAGGGAGTAGACCACCTCAACGGTCCCTTTCTGCTCTGACATTCTAGGGTTTTATGAGTTAGAAATGGAGGTATAGCTAACTCATTTTCAATGACCACAAAATCTTCTCCATATCTCTTATATTTCTCTTCCCAGATCCGCACCAGAATTGCATAATTAATTAATTAACCATCCATCTTTAAAGTAATTGCTCTCCAGCAAAAGGATAACTCCTGTAATGATACAAGTAATATTTGGTTATTGCTTGGGAAGATGATATTTTCTATAAACTTGGAAATTTTGAAGGTACTCTAAGACTGCTAACAACAAGCAGCATCTACTGATACAAGTCAGTGAAGGGCTACCCACATCAATTTTCATACCCTGACTTCAAGGGAGATGTTTGGGAATGGTGGGTCCTTAACCATCAGAACCTCAATTCTCTTAATTGACAAATACTGCTTAGCACTGGAAATAAAAAGAGGAAAAAGACATAATTCCTGTCTCCCCAAGTGCCTCAGTGGTAAAGAATCTGCCTGCCAATGCAGAAGATGCAGAGGACAAAGACTTGATCCTTGGGCTGAGAAGATCCTCTGGAGAAGGAAATGGCAACCCACTCCAGTATTCTTGTCTGGGAAATCCTGTGGACAGAGGAGTTAGCGGGCTACAGTCCACAGCGTCGCAAAGAGTCAGACACGGTTGAAAAACTGAGTATGCACACATGCACTGCCTTCTAAGAGTTTTCAGGCCTGTGGGAAGATGTGTAAAAGCAGACCATTTCAATTTGCATGATCTAAGACTGAAGGTATGTGCTGGGAGCTATAGGAGACAAAAGAAGAACAGAGATCTGCATCAGAGATGCAAGTATGATTTCAAGGAAGCAATTAAAAATAACCCTTGAGCTGAGTCTTAAAGGATGCACTTGATTTCTCAAGAGAAATGACCAGGAGGATGGCAAGGAGGCTGGAAACAGCTGGCGTGTGGGTGGAACCACTGCCTGCACCTTTCCTCTGCTCTGCTCCCCAAATTAGCACCAACTGTTAATGCTGGCCTCTTGCCCCAAACTAGACTCTAAGAAAAATTGGTGGCTACTTTCTTACTATCAATACTTCCTCTTGCTCTGATCAGAGTCTGTCCTGTGGTCAGTCTACCCTCAGTAAAGCAGCTACTGCTGCTGCTGCGAACTCATTTCAGTTGTGTCCAACCCTGTGTGACCCCATGGACGGCAGCCCACCAGGCTCCTCCATCCCTGGAATTCTCTAGCCAAGAATACTGGAGTGGGTTTCCATTTCCTTCTCCAATGCATGGATGCATGCTTAGTCAGTTCAATCGTGTCCGACTCTGTGTGACCCTATGGACAGCAACTCACCAGGTTCCTCTGCCCACAGGATTCTCTAGGCAAGAATACAGGAGTGGGTTGCCATGTCCTACTCCACAGTAAAGCAGCAGCCTCTCTCAATAGTGTTTAGTGATTCCTGCCAAGACCTGCACCTGATAGGCCCTGAAACTTTTGCAACTGCTTTCATGTGTGTTCATCTTGTGTTCTTCTTTCCTTCTACTGAAGGGCCATAGCCCTTGGCTTTATATGATCTTAGAACTGTTCTAGCCTAAATCTAATGAGTAGAAAACCCTATACACAAAGTCTATATCATGATTCCACTTCTGAAGTCACCCCAGGGCGGGGGAAATAAGATTATTCTGTAGAACTAAATTCACCTCTTGTTTTACTTATATATTTATTTAATGTTTTATGTTGTGATAAAAGTCACATAATATAAAACATACTGTTTTAAACATATTTAACTGTATATTTCAGCTACACTAAGTACATTCACATTATTGTGTGGATCTCATCATCATCCTTGTCTTGAATTTTTCACTTTCTTAAACTGAAACTCTGTCCCCATAAAACACTAACTCTGCATCCCCTCAACCCCTGACCCCTGGCAATTCCCAATGTACTTTCTGACTCTATGAATTTGACCTCTTATAAGTGGCAAAATTCACCTCTTCTTGAAATTCTGTTTTTCACCTATGTGATTCCTCTTTCTTAAAGGACCTTCATGTTGAGTGATCTCATGCCTTAAAATATAATTTTCTGTCAGAAGTCTTGGAGATTCTGCAAGGCCCTTGACAAAAACTGCAGCTTTTGCCTTTCCCCATCACTCTTTGAAAGTTTCAATATATCTTCTCTACTGCTGGAGGCCTTCTGAACACAAGGTAAGATTTCTTGTGGATTAAGAGAGAAGGTCCTGGGGGCTGGGAAATGCTCTCCAGCTTCCCATCTCCTCTCACCCTCACAAGTGAGCTGAGCAGAAGAGAAATTTCTGTCCCCAAAGACAATTCAATTTCTAAGGATAATCAAAGCTAATTCTGGGTTTTCTGTACTCTAGGATATTCCCAACGATCTTCAAGGAGTGTTATCTGATTCATAAAACACAACCAAGAAATCATTTTTTTTTTCTTTTGGACTTCAATTGAGAGGGGACATCCTGAGAGCCATCCCCAGTAATCTTACAACCCCAAAGACATCGTCACTCACTGCCCACCAGTGTCCTTTGAACTCTTTGTTCTCTAAATAACTGAAAAAGAAAAGAGAAACAACAGATTATTTACGAAGCAAAGGCAAGAGCAGTTTTAAATTCTCAACTTGCCTTTCTCTGACTACAACTCCACCTTTAACAAACAGGGCTAACATTTTGCACATCTTCTGTCTCACAAGGCTCTTGGATGAGTAACTAGAAATGGTAATTGAGTGTCTGAAACTTTCTTTGTGTGATGGATATCACCTCCAAAAGTGATGGTATTGCTTTTATGAATTTCATTTTGCGAATGAAGAGAGTCATACAATGCAGGCATCACATCACTTCACTGAAAGTTATTGAAGGATTGAAAGTGCCGAGGTTGCCCACATTTTCAGGGTGCAAAAAACAACAATGATGGGAGATGCTACCTCTGTGTCTAGGAGGGACGGCCCTGTAACTGGCCATTATGAGAGATGGCAAGGCACAGAAAGAATTCATTTCATCCCAGCAGCAGCAGCCTGCCAGCCTCCTGTGCTTTGGGGATTTTGACATAGTTATGGGTTGGTTATAGGACTGGGTTACCTCAATAACAACTGGGCTACTTTGAGTGTTTCATTAGAGAATGCCAAAGAGCTTCCTGCTAAGTTAGCCTTTTCTCCTCATTCAACTTTTTATCCTGAATATGATTATCTTCGCAGAAAGGAGGATGTCCCAAGGTAGTTAGCATTCTCCTTCATTTTGGATTTTAGCGGCTACAGGAGGAAGAAATGATCTTTTACTCTTGTTTTTTTATATTTGCCTCTGCTTGGAACCCCATCTGAATGCTTGCTCGAGTTTGGCATAGTTCTTTGTGTAAAGAAGATATTTCTTTTTCTTATTTTCATAAGAACACTGAAAAAAGGTCATTATAGGCTAGTCCAAGACCCCTTCCATTCCAGAACCAAGGCTGTCTGTCTGCCTTCTCCCCAACTCATATGGTCTCTGGTTTCCACACACCCCCTGTTCCTTCCTAGGGTCTTTGCTTTAGAACAGCCAAAACACGCACATGGCACCCAAGCCCACACGTATTTATCAGAGACTTGAGACAATGAGTAGAGCCAAATTTTAAAACAAAGCAAAACACAGCACAAAATAAACTGCTTGCATTTACTTTAATCTCTTTCCTTCCCTCATCATCCTTCTTGATTGCTATTTATTTTTCAGTATTTCTCAGCAACATGAGCAGTTTTGTTTCTGCTCTGTTTTCTATCACTTTTCTCCAGACAGCCACAGGCAGTGAAGCAGACCTAAGACTGCCATCTTGTGCTCAAGACGGTTATCATTGTTTCTTTTGAAATCAAAAGTGATTTGTGGGATTTGGGAGAAGGCCTTGGAGTCCAGGTCTGATGTCCTCTGACCTAGGTATTCCCAGAAGCTTTTGAAATTTCCCCTCCTTTGGCATTACTTTTCCTTGGCCTTCCCTCTCCAGAATGCCATGAGTCATCTGTTAGTTGAAAGCTGTTTGTTCCCAAATGACTTCAAGTGTGCCTTAGAATAATTATAGTTGATGTGCCACTAGCTGGGCTTTTATGATTGGGCCCAGTGGCCCAAGCTATGGGTCACTAACTGCTCAGGGGGCATTTAATAACTAACGCATGACACATAGCTTAAAACTAAAGACCTAGTGAGTATTCTCCACACACCACTACCATCTATGCATTGGAAACTGACCACACACAGATGGTGAAATATATGCTAGGACCTGTGCTGGATATCCTGTGGGGCCAAGATCCCAAATGTGCTGTGCTCAGAAGCTTTGGTTGTGTCTGACTCTTTACAACCCCATGGACTGTAGACTACCAGACCCCTCTGTCCATAGGATTTTCCTGGCAAGAATACTGGACTGGGTTGTCATGTCCTCCTCCAGGGGATCTTCCTGATGCAGGGATGGAACCAGTGTCTTCCTTCCTCTCCTGCATTGCCAACAGATTCTTTACCTGCTGAGCCATCAGGGAAGCCTAAGATCCCCAAAGGCCTAGAAAAAACCAGATAGGCTACTCTCAGCTGACATTTTAATGCCAATCACAGTAGAAAGTGGGTTACATCAGTAACATGGGAAAGACAGAACAAAGGAGAAAGGTAAGGGAAATAGGAGGAATGGAAAGAACCACAGGCCAAGAGAAACTTAAAATATTCATAAGTACAATGGGCCAAAATGAGAGAAGAGAGGTCCATAGAGGAACAAGCACTGGACCAGTAAAACAATAATCCCAGAAAAACAATGACAAGAGCGGACAACATGGACAAGGGCTCATAGTGTCAGGGAGTCCACAGGGATCGTCATGAACTGAAAAGGGCATGTGCCAGCCAAAGAACTCAACTCAAAGACCCAGCTGTCAGGGAGGAATATAGCTCTACAATACTGAATCTTCTGATTCAGTTTAAGGAGAATCTATAAACTTACATTTACACATGAGATCCTCACATTTTTTTCAAGTTGGTTCAAATAAAAAAAAAAAAATACTGTGTGACACAAACCTGTATGTGAACCAGAATCAACTTGTGGCAGCTGGTTTAAGACCCTCCCCTATGCCAGACACAAAATTTTTATTGAAACATGGGTGCATCAGTTCAGTGCAGTTGCTCAGTCGTGTCTGACTCTTTGTGACCCCATGAACCACAGCACGCCAGGCCTCCCTATCCATTACCAACTCCCGGAGTCCACCAAAACCCATGCCCACTGAGTCAGTGATGCCACCAAGCACCTTATCCACTGTCGTCTCCTTCTCCTCCTGCCCTCAATCTTTCCCAGTATCAGGGTCTTTTTAAATGAGTCAGCTCTTTGCATCAGGTGCCCAAAGTATTGGAGTTTCAGCTTCAACATCAGTCCTTCCAATGAACATCCAGGACTGATCTCCTTTAGGATGGACTGGCTGGATCTCCTTTCAGTCCAAGGGACTCTCAAGACACTTCTCCAGCATCACAGTTCAAAAGGATCAATTCTTTGCTACTCAGCTTTCTTTATAGTCCAACTCACACATTGATACATGACCACTGGAAAAACCATAGCCATGACTAGACAGACCTTTGTTGACAAACAAATGTCTCTGCTTTTTAATATGCTGTCTAGGTTGGTCATAACTTTTCTTCTAAAAAGTAAGCGTCTTTTAATTTCATGGCTGCAGTCACCATCTGCAGTGATTTTGGAGCCCCCCCAAAATAAAGTCAGCCACTGTTTCTAATGTTTCTCCATCTATTTGTGATGGCATGATCTTAGTTTTCTGAATGTTAAGTTTTAAGCCAACTTTTTCACTCTCCACTTTCACTTTCACCAAGAGGCTCTTTAGTTCTTCTTCACTTTCTGCCATAAGGGTGGTGTTATCTGCATATCTGAGGTTACTGATATTTCTCCCTGCAATCTTGATTCCAGCTTGTGCTTCCTCCAGCCCAGCATTTCTCATGATGTACTCTGCATATAAGTTAAATAAGCAGGGTGATAATATATAGCCTTGATGTACTCCTTTTCCTATTTGGAACCAGTCTGTTGTTCCATGTCCAGTTCTAACTGTTGCTTCCTGACTTGCATACAGGTTTCTTAAGAGGCGTCAGGTGGTCTGGTATTCCCATCTCTTGAAGAATTTTCCACAGTTTATTGTGATCCATACAGTCAAAGGCTTTGGCATAGTCAATAAAGCATAAATAGATATTTTTCTGGAACTCTCTTGCTATTTCGATGATCCAGTGGATGTTGGCCATTTGATCTCTGATTCCTCTGCCTTTTCTAAAAACCAGTTTGAATATCTAGAAGTTCATGGTTCACGTATTGCTGAAGCCTGGCTTAGACTATTTTAGGCATCACTTTACTAAGGTGTGAGATGAGTGCAATTGTGTGGGAGTTCAAGCATTCTTTGGGATTGGAATGAAAACTGACTTTCTCCAATCCTGTGGTCACTGCTGAGTTTTCCAAATTTGCTGGCGTATTGGGTGCAGCACTTTCACAGCATCATCTTTCAGGATTTGAAATAGCTCAACTAGAATCCCATCACCTCCACTATAAATAGATACAATACTGTACCTCCATCCTGTCCACCTGTGTCTTATTCAAGAAAGTTTGTGCAAACTCAAGTAAGGTAATATGGTGGATGGTATAACTTACTTCATTTCTTTTCAAAAAGCATTCACACAATTAGATCTACAAGCAAAAAAATAAAAATAAAAAATGGGCCTTGACCTTAACTTTATTCCTTATACAGAAGTTTGTTCAAAATGAATCATAGGCTTAAAGATAAAACAAAATTGTAGAAGCTTTATCTTTTAAAAAAAGCACAGGAGAAAATGTTTGCAATCTAGAGTTAAGTGACGAGTTCTTTAATTTGACATAAAAAATGTAATCCATATGAAAAAAATTGATGAATTCGACCTCATCAAAATTAAAACTGTTTGTTCTGTAAAACATACTATTAACAGGATAAAAAGACAAATTACAAAGAAGATAAATTTACAAACCACATAACCAACAAAGAGACTTATGTCTAGATTAAAGAACTCTCAAAGCTCAACATGAAAAAAAATACATAATCCAATCAGAAAATGGGTCAAGACACAAAAAATTATTTCACCAAATAAGAAATACTGATAATAAATATTCAACAAAATTAAAATCATTTATTAAGAAAATGCATATTAAAACCATGATGGAAATATCATTATACATCTATCTGAATTACTAAAATAATGCTGACAAGGTTCACTCAATTGTTGGTGGGAATATAAAATGGTATAATCACTCTGGAATATAGTTTGGCAGTTTCCTTTAAAATTAAAAATGTACTTATAAAATGACACAGCAATTGCACTTTTGGGCATTCATCCCAGTGAAATTAAAACCTATGTTCACATAGAAACTTTTACTTGACCTTTAATAGCAGTTTTATTCATAATAGCCAAAAATCTCTTCAGCAGGTTAATTGTTAAACAAACTGTGTTATATGTACATCATGGAATACTACACGGCCATAAACAAGGATCAGCTATGAAATTATGGATACACACAATAACTTGGATGGACCTCAAGGAAATTATGTGAAGTGACAAAAAGTCAATCTCAAAAAGTCAAATGCTATATGATTCCCTTTGTATAATAGTCTTAGAATAACAAAACTGTATAGATGGAGCACAGACTGGTGGTTGCCAAGAGTTAAGGATTGGTAGAGGGAAGAATGTTAAGGATTGGAGGGTGGATATAACTACAGGAATGAGTATGAAGGATCCCTGTGGTAATGGCGCAACTTGCATTCTGAATATAAATGGTAGTTACACAGAGCTCAGTTCAGTTCAGTTCAGACACTCAGTCATGTCCGACTTTTTGCAACCCCATGAACTGCAGCATGCCAGGCCTCCCTGTCCATCACCAACTCCCCCGGAGTCTACCCAAACCCATGTCCATCGAGTCGGTGATGCCATCCAGCCATCTCATCCTCTGTTGTCCCCTTCTCCTCCCGCCTTCAATCCTTCCCAGCATCAGGGTCTTTTCCAATGAGTCAACTCTTCGCATCAGGTGGCCAAAATATTGGAATTTCAGCTTCAACATCAGTCCTTCCAATGAACACCCAGGACTGATCTCCTTTAGGATGGACTGGTTGGATCTCCTTGCAGTCCAAGGGACTCTCAAGAGACTTCTCCAACATCACACTTCAAAAGCATCAATTCTTCGGTGCTCAGCCTTTTTCACTGTCCAACTCTCATATCCATACATGACTACTGGAAAAATCATAGCCTTGACTAGACGGACCTTTGCTGGCAAAGTAATGTCTCTGTTTTTCAGTATGCTATCCAGGTTGGCCATAACTTTCCTTCCAAGGAGTAAGCGTCTTTTGATTTCATGGCTGCAATTATCATCTGCAGTGATTTTGGAGCCCCCCAAAAATAAAGTCTGACACTGTTTCCACTGTTTCCCCATCTATTTCCCATGCAGTGATGGGACCAGATGCCATGATCTTAATTTTCTTAATGTTGAGCTTTAAGCCAACTTTTTCACTCTCCTCTTTCACTTTCAGCAATTGGCTTTTTAGTTCCTCTTCACTTTCTGCCATAAGGGTGATGTCGTCTGCATATCTGAGGTTATTGATATTTCTCTCAGCAATGTTGATTCCAGCTTGTGCTTCTTCCAGCCCAGCGTTTCTCATGATGTACTCTGCATATAGGTTAAACAATCAGGGTGATACATGTATGATATAATGCATTCAACTACACATACACACACAACACACACAGATGAATGCAAGTATAACTGGTGAAACTTGTATCAGCTCTATAAATTGTACCAAAGTCAATACCCTTGTTTTGCTATAGCTCTATAGTTATACAAGGTATAAGTACTGGGTGAAAGGGAGGCAAGGAGGCCCATGGAACCTCCTTGTGTATTTCTTTCAATTTCCTCTGAGTCTGTAATTATTTCAAAATGAATTTTTTTTGATAAGAGGAGAAAAATTTATTTAAAGCTACTGGAAAGAAGAAACACAAACAAATTATGTTCCCTATAGATTTTCTTTTGAATAATGGTCAAATCTTAAAATTATCCTTAGAAATTAAAATAAATTGCAGCACATTAAATACAAATAGTAACATGTCATTCATGCTACACTTTGCAACAGAACATAGCACATTGTGCATCCCTGCACCTGAATTGAAAATCCAAGCCCTTCTCCTTCCCTCCAAACTGAAGAACCTCATACAATAGCTTTCACAATTAGTGACTAACCCAGTGTCCTCACAAGAGATTAAATCAAACATCCCAGAAACAAAAGTGTCTTTGTCATTCCTCAAAATCCGATCAGTTCAGGACTTTCCCTCACATTAAGTGAACAGTGAGTCACCTGCCTTAGAGATTAGTTGATGAGTAATGAATGTTCACAAAGACAGTGGAGTGGCTCAGTGTATTAGCCAGGACAAGCTAAATGCTCTAAGAAACAACCCCCCCCCATCCCAAGTGTTCTAACACAATAGAAGTTGATTGCTCACTATGCCAAGTCCAAAGCAGACATTCCTGATTGGATGAATCTTCTCCATGGTGACTCAGAGGATCCAGGCTCCTTCAGGCTCATATACTCCATCTTCGATACATACTTGCTCCAGTATCACTCAACTGAAAAGAGGAAATATACTGAATGGAAGCAAGGTGCTTTCCGGGTCACTTAGGAGGAGCATGCGTCAGTTTCTCCAGCACTACTCACAGGACTGTACCTACAAGCAGGTGGGCTAGGGAATGCCATTCAGCTGAATGCCCAGATAGAATGGATTTGCTGAGAACACAGCAAGTCTCTGCTGCACAAATCTTTGTCTAGGCCCTCCTCCTGAAATTGGAAGTTAGCTGTTGAAAGACTAAAGAGAAGATGAGATAAGAGGCAACATGAGATTGAAGTAACTAGAATATAGGACACAAAAGGTTCTATATGGAAGTTTTATTTCTAGGAACTATCAGAAAACTATAACTTGTCAGCATTCAGAGGGATCCTGAAATTTCTACATAACTGAAAATTGCTCTTACAGCTGCAGTGGTGTGATCCTACATATTTTATCAGTTATTTTTCTTGTTACTTAACTGATATCAGGCTTAAAATTATTCACTGGGTGTAATAGTTATACACTGTAAATTACTCAGACTTCAATTCTCCCCTCCCATTTCTTAAACACGAAATAATTTTTATTCTCAAATAGAGCCCCAAAAGAGGGAAACTCATCTCCCAGTAAATTCCTCCCTTATGAGAAGCTAAAGCTGAGAGCATAAGATGCCCATAGCTTTCTAGTAACCCTTCTTCATAGTACAGAAAACTGCCAGAACTTACAATTAAGAAATTCAGTTACTTCATGGGGAAATGACCCAGAAACACAACTCTTCCTTGGCCACACCCCCCAACTGGACTAAATTTGGCTTCTCAATGGCACAGATGGGTTATAAAAAGACTTAGTCATCATAAAAATGCTCTGAATGTGAAACAAACCCTCTAAATATTTATGAAAGATCCATTTCTAGCCCAAGATGGGAAACATGGTTTATCTCTACCCAACCTCCCCACCCAAAACCCATCAAAATGCCCCTCTGGTTCTGAACTCCCTACGAAATCTTTGCACGTACCCATAGGACTCCTCATAAACAAACATTGCTCCCACCTGCTCCTGGAACAGGCTTCTGAAATGATCTCTCCTGTTAATGGTGTCATCATGAATCTGATTGTCTGAGGTAGAAACCTGTCATCATGAATCTGATTGTCTGAGGTAGAAATCTGACTCATTCTTCCAGCCTTCTTTCTCCCTCACTAGCCTAATGAGAAGATCAGCAAGCTACTTGGAAGAAGATACAAATCACTTTTTTAAATCAAGCAGCCAAAAATTTCATTAGAAGTGCTTTACCAAAGCCAAAACAATTGCCATTTTTCCATATACCCATTTCTAGGTGAAACAGAAAAATAACAAAAACTAAACTCCTACAAGATTTTTTCACAAAACCAGCTGTTGGATCACTTAGCTGTATCTTCATTATCTACAGTCCAACAGAGAATAGGCAAGGAAGATTCACTTATGCCCCACTGGTTATAAACTCTAGACGAGACAGTGACTTCACATACTTTAGGAAGACTTTGATAACAGTGAATAAAATAACCAGTGTTCCAGTTAACTGGAACATTTCCTCGGATGTTACCATTCGTGGAAGTTCGTACTGCATATTAGAGAAGTTGATCATTCACAGATTAGGAGCACAGTGGAAGGCATTTACCAGCACGCTGCAGTGCTAAAAATTCAGGTATGAAGGAAGGTTAGGTGCCCAGTGATATATGCATGGTGGACACTTAAAAAACACTCTGGATGAAACTAGTAAAATAATGTGAAGAATTGAACTGATGTTAATTGTGCACCTCCTACATATAGAGCCTTTAGTCTTTATATGATGGCTGTTATTGTTCAGTTACTAAGTCCTGTCTTACTTTTTGTGACCCCATGGACTGAAGCATGCCAGGCTCCTCTGTTCTCCGTTATCTCACAGAGTTTGCTAAAATTCACATTGCTTGAATCAATGATGCTATCTAACCATCTCATCCTCTGTCCTCTCCTTCTCCTTCAATCTTTCCCAGCATCAGGGTCTTTCCCAATGAGTCAGCTCTTCACATCAAGTGGCCAAAATATTGGAACTTCAGCTTCAGCATCAGTCCTTCCATTGAATATTCAGGGTTGATTTCCTTTAGGATTACTGAATAATTTTCCTTGGAAATGAACCAAGATCATTCTGTTGTTTTTGAGGTTACATCCAAGTACTGCATTTCAGACCCTTTTTGTTAACTATGGGGGCTACTCCATTTTTCCTAGGGGATTCTTGCCCAGAGTAGTAGATACAAAGGTCATCTAAATTAAACTAGCCCATTCTCATCTAAGATGTTGATATTCATTCTGGCCATCTCTTGCTTGATCACGTCCAATTTACCTCATCAGTTCAGTTCAGTCGTTCAGTTGTGTCCGACTGTTTGTGACCCCATGGACTGCAGCACACCAGGCCTCCCTGTCCATCACCAACTCCCGAAGTTTACTCAAACTCATGTCCATTGAGTCAGTGATGTCATCCAGCCATCTCATCCTGTCCTCCCCTTCTCCTCCCTCCTTCAATCTTTCCCAGCATCAGAGTCTTTCCAATGAGTCAGTTATTTGCATCAGGTGGTCAAAGTTTTGGAGTTTCAGCTTCAGCATCAATCCTTCCAATGAATATTCAGGACTGATTTCCTTTAGGATGGACTGGTTGGATCTCCTTGTAGTCCAAGGAACCCTCAAGAGTCTTCTCCAGGGGTCCTCCTAAGATGGTGAAGAAATAGAATGGGGAGACCACTTTCTCCCCCACAAATTCATCAAAAGATCATTTGAACTCCAGGAAAATACCACAAAACAACTTCTGAACGCTGGTAGAGGACACCAGGCACCCAGAAAGGCAGCCCATTGTCTTTGAAAGGAGGTAGGACAAAAATATGAAAGATAAAAAGAGAGACAAAAGAGTTAGGGACAGAGACCCACCTCAGGGAGGGAGTCGTAAAAGAGGAGAAGTTTCCAAACACCAGAAAATCCTCTCACCGCTGGGTCTGTGGGGAGTTTTGGAATCTCAGAGGGCAACATAACCAGAAAGAAAAAATAAATAGATCAAACCCACTGATTACCCGCCTAACTGCAACTCCCAGTGGAGAAGTAGCCCAGATGCTCGCCTCTGCCACCAGCAAGTGGGGTCTGAACAGGGAGGCATGGGCTGCATTGCTTAGTGTAAGGACTGGGCCTGAATGCCCTGAGGACAATCTGAGAGAGCTAGTGTGAGATAGCAACCCAAACTTGGGATTGCCAGAGAGAGAGAGAGAGAGAAAAAAAAAAAAAAAGAAAGAGAGAAAGAGAGAGAACTTTCCCATGAAAAGCTCTAACCTAACTGCAGGGCCTGCTCACAGAACAAAGGACTAAGCAAATATCAGAGGAGGGCTAGCCAGCTGCAAACTGGCCCATTCCCTACCAGAGGCAGGGAGGCAGGCAGGCAACAGCCACAGCTAGAAGGCAAGGGGCAAACTCAGCCCCAGAGATGGCATCCTCTACCAAACTGCAAGCAGGCTCCCAGTTGCTAACCAAGTCTTCCTGGGATCCTGGAAGGTTGACATCTGCCAGGAGAGTTGCAGCAGAGATCATCTCCCCAGAGGAGACACATGGCACACCTGAGATGGCACTCCTGCTGCACACCCAGGAAACCTAGCGGCTGGGACAGGGGAAGTGATAAGACACACCGCCCACCTGGGGAGTGTGCGCTCACCAAGCACCTGGTCGCCTGAGCTGCTCGGACCTGAAAAGGGCACAAAACGCAGGCCCTATCGAGTCTGTGCCTTTGTGGAGTACCCAAGAACCTGAACCTGAGCGGCTTAGACCTGGTAAGTGCACGCAACCCAGGGCCCATCTTAGACAGTTCCCCTGCAGAGCAACCTGGAGCCTGAGCAGTCTAGACCAGGAAAGCACACATGCTGCTAACCAGGGCAAACCCAGTGTGGCCCAGACACTGTGAGCACTCCCCACACACACCAGTGATATTTGTTTGTAGTGTTTCTCCCTCCCCACAGCACAATTGAACAACTGAGCCTAAATAAATGACCACCTTTGCCCCCTTGTGTCAGAGTGGAAGTTAGATACTGAATAGACTTGACTTGCAAACAGAGGAAGCCAAAATAAACAAAGAAGAGGGAACTGCTTTGGAAGTGACAGGTGCAACAGATTAAATCCCTGTAGTTAGCATTGGCTACATTGGAAGGGACCTATAGACCTTGGGAAGAAGTATAAGCTGGAACAAGAAACTAATCTGAAACTGAACTGACCCCACAGTGCCCCCAAGAGCACCAGAAAAATTCCTAGATATATTTTACTATTATCATTTTATTTTATTTTTTTATTTTTAAGTTCTTTATTACTCCTTTAATTTTCATTCTAAAACATACTATTATGTTGCAAAAAAAGACCGTATTTTTAAAGCAAATTTCATATTTTTTTATAACTTTTGCAATTTTTTTTAAATATTGTATTTCTGAGAGTCTAACCACTAGATTTTTTATCTTTGCTTTTTGGTATTTGTTAGCAATTCTGTACCTTTAAGAATCCAATCTTCAGTACCCTTTTTACTTAGGAGAGTGATTACTGGCTTGGTTGCTCTCTCCCCTTTTGACTCCTTTTTCTCCCCCATGTCACCTCTATCTTCTCCCTCCCCCTTCTCATCTCTACTTAACTCTGTGAATCTCTTCGGTGTTCTGGGCTGTGGAGAATACTTAGGGAACTGATCACAAGCTAGATTGGTCCCTCTCCTTTTGACTCCCTCTCCTCTCCTCCTGGTCACCTCTATCTCCTTCCTCCCTCTTCTCTTCTCTTTGGAGCTCCATGAACCTCTCTCAGTGTTCCAGACTATGGAGAGCAAATAGGGAATTGATTACTGGCTAGATTGCCCTCCCCTCTTTTGATTCCCCCTCTGCTACTCCTGGTCACTTCTATCTCCCTCCTCCTTCTTCTCTTCTCCATGTAACTCTGTGAACCTCTCTGGGTGTCGCCCACTGTGGAGAATCTTTTCGCCATTAACCTAGATGTTTTATAATCAGGGCTGTATGGATGGAGAAGTCTTGAGGCTACTGAAAGAATAAGACTGAAAGTCAGGGACAGGAGGCTTAAATCCAAAACTTGAGAACAACACAAAACTCCTGACTCCAGGGAATATTAATCAACAAGAGTTCATCCAAAAGCCTCTGTACCTACACTGAAACCAAGCTCCACCCAAGAGCCAACAAGTTTCAGAGCAAGACATACCAAGCTAATTCTCCAACAATGCAGGAACATAACCCTGAGCACAAAAACACAGGTGGCCAAAAGTCACACCAAACCCATAGATACCACAAAACTCAATACTGGACACTTCATTGCACTCCAGAGAGAAGAGATCCAGCTCCACCCACCAGAACACCAACACAAGCTTCCCTAACCAAGAAACCTTGACAAGCCACTTGTCCAACCCCACCCACAGGGAGGAACCTCCACAATAAAGAGTAACCACAAATTTCCAGCATACAGAAAGGCCACGCCAAACACAGCAACCTAAACAAGATGAAAAGGCAGAGAAATATTCAACAGGTAAAGGAACATGATAAAAGTCTACCAAACCAAACAAAAGAGGAGGAGATAGGGAGTCTACCTGAAAAAGAATTCAGAATAATGGTAGTAAAAATGATCCAAAATCTTGAAAACAAAATGGAGTTACAGATAGAGTCTGGGTACAAGGATTGAGAGGATGCAAGAAAAGTTTAAGGAGGACCTAGAAGAAATAAAAAAGAGTCAATCAATAATGAATAATGCAACAACTGAGATCAAAAGCACTCTGGAGGGAACCAACAGTAGAATAACTGAGCCAGAAGATAGGATAAGTGAGGTGGAAGATAGAATGGTGGAAATAAATGAAGTAGAGAGGAAAAAAGAAAAAAGAATTAAAAGAAATGGGGATAACCTCAGAGACTTCTGGGACAATGTTAAACGCCCCAACATTCGAATCTAGGAGTCCCAGAAGAAGACAGAAAGAAAAGCCATGAGAAAATGCTTCAGGAGATAATAGTTGAAAAATTCCCTAAAATGGAGAAGGGAATAGCCACCCATGTAAAAGAAACCCAGAGAGTCCCAAACAGGATATACCCGAGGAAAAACACCCCAAGACACATATTGATCAAATTAACGAAGATCAAACACAAAGAACAAATATTAAAAGCAGCAAGGGAAAAACAACAAGTAACTCACAAGGGAATCCCCACAAGGATAACAGCTGATCTTTCAATAGAAATTCTTCAAGCCAGAAAAGAATGGCAGGACATACTTAAAGTGATGAAAGAGAAAAACCTACAACCCAGATTACTGTACCCAGCAAGGATCTCATTCAAATATGAAGGAGAAATCAAAAGCTTTACAGACAAGCAAAAGCTCAGAAAATTCAGCACCACCAAATCAGCTCTTCAACAAATGCTAAGGGATCTTCTCTACACAGGAAACACAGAAAAGGTTTATAAGCTCGAACCCAATAAAACAAGTAAATGGCAATGGGATCATACTTATCAATAATTAACTTAAATGTAAATGGGTTGAATGCCCCAACCAAAAGACAAAGACTGGTTGAATGGATACAAAAAAAAAAAAAAGACCCTTATATATGCTGTCTACAAGAGACCCACCTCAAACCTAGAGCCACATATAGACTGAAAGTGAAGGGCTGGAAAAAGATATTTCATGCAACTGGAGACCAAAAGAAAACAAGAGTAGCAATACTCATATCAGATAAATAGACTTTGAAATAAAGGCCATGAAAAGAGACAAAGAAGGACACTACATAATGATCAAAGGATCAATCCAAGAAGAAGATGTAATAATTATTAATATATATGCACCCAACATAAGAGCATCACAATATATAAGGCAAATGCTAACAAGCATGAAGGGGAAAATTAACAGTAACACAACAATAGTGGGAGACTTTAATGCCCCACTCATATCTGTGGATAGATCAACAAAACAGAAAATTATCAAGGAAATATAAACTTTAAAAGATACAATGGACCAGTTAGACCTAACTGATATCTATAGGACATTTCACCCCAAAACAATGAATTTCACCTTTTTCTCAAGTGCACATGAAATCTTCTCCAGGATAGATCACATCCTGGGCCATAAATATAACCTTGGTAAATTCAAAAACCTTGAAATCATCTCAAGCCTCTTTTCTGATCACAATGCAGTAAGATTAGAAGTCAACTACAGGGAAAAAAACTATTAAAAATGCAAACATATGGAGACTAACAACACACTACTGAATAACCAACAAACCATGGAAGAAATCAAAAAAGAAATCAAAATATACATAGAAATAAATGAAGATAAAAACACAACCACCCAAAACCTATGGGATTCAGTAAAAGCAGGGCTAAGGGGAAGGTTCATAACAATACAAGCCTACCTCAAGAAACAGGAGAGAAATCAAATAAATAACCTAACTCTACACCTAAAGCAACTAGAAAAAAGAAGAAATTAGCACCCCAGGGTTAGTAGAAGGAAAGAAATCATAAAAATTAGGGCAGAAACAAATGCAAAAGAAACAGGAGACCATAGCCAAAATTAACAAAGCTAAAAGCTGGTTCTTTGATAAGATAAATAAAATAGACAAACCATTAGCCAGACTCATTAAGAAAAAAAGGGAGAAGAATCAAATCAACAAAATTAGAAATGAAAATGGAGAAATCACAGCAGACAACACAGAAATACGAAGGATCATAAGAGACGACCATCAGCAATTATATGCCAATAAAATGGACAAATTCTTAGAAAAGCATAACTTTCCATAACTGAACCAGAAAGAAATAGGAGGAAACGAAGAAATAGGAACAAAAGAGGAAATAGGAACAAACGAGGAAATCGAAACTGTAATCAGAAATCTTCCACACACACACAAAAAAGCCCAGGACCAAACGGCTTCACAGCTGAATTCTACCAAAAATTTAGAGAAGAGCTACCACCTATCCTACTCAAACTCTTCCAGAAAATTGCAGAGGAAGGTAAACTTCCAAACGCATTCTATGAGGCCACCATCACCCTAATACCAAAACCGGACAAAGATGCCACAAAAAAAAGAAAACTACAGGCCAATATCACTGATGAACATAGATGCAAAAATCCTTAACAAAATTCTAGCAAACAGAATCCAACAACATATTAAAAAGATCATACATCATGACCAAGTGGGCTTTATCCCAGGGATGAAAGGATTCTTCAATATTTGTAAATCAATCAATGTGACACACCACATTAACAAATTGAAAGATAAAAACCATATGATTATCTCAATATGCAGAGAAAATCTTTGACAAAATTCAACATCCATTTATGATAAAAACCCTCCAAAAAGCAGGCATAGAAGGAACATATCTCAACATAATAAAAGCTGTATATAATAAACTCACAGCAAACATTATCCTCAATGGTGAAAAATTGAAAGCATTTCCCCTAAAGTGAGGAACAAAACAACGATGCCCACACTCACCACTACTATTCAACATAGTTTTGGAAGTTTTGGCCACAGCAATCAGAGCAGAAAAAGAAATAAAATGAATCCAGATTGGAAAAGAAGAAGTAAAACTCTCACTGTTTGCAGATGACATGATCCTCTACATAGAAAACCCTAAAGACTCCACCAGAAAATTACTAGAGCTAATCAGTGAATATAGTAAAGTTGCAGGATATAAAATTAACACACAGAAATCCCTTGCATTCCTATACACTAACAATGAGAAAACAGAAAGAGAAATTAAGGAAACAATTCCGTTTACCATTGCAATGAAAAGGATAAAATACTTAGGAATAAACCTACCTAAAGAAACAAAAGACCCTTATATATATATATAAAACCATATATATATATATATATAACTATAAAACACTGATGAAAGACATCAAAGAGGACACAAATAGATGGAGAAATATACCGTGTTCATGGATTGGAAGACTCAATATAGTGAAAATGAGTATACTATCCAAGCAATTTATAGATTCAATGCAATCCCTATCAAGCTACCAACAGTATTTTTCACAGAACTAAAACAAATAATTTCACAATTTTTATGGAAATACATAAAACCTTGAATAGCCAAACAATCTTGAGAAAGAAGAATGGGACTGGAGGATTCAACCTGCCTGACTTCAGGCTATACTACAAAGCTACAGTCATCAAGACAGTATGGTATTGGCACAAAGACAGAAACATAGATCAATGAAACAAAATAGAAAGCCCAGAGATAAATCCATGCACCTATGGACACCTTATCTTTGACAAAGGAGGCAAGAATATACAATGAAGAAAAGACAATCTCTTTAACAAGTGGTGCTGGAAAAACTGGTCAACCACTTGTAAAATAATGAAACTAGAATACTTTCTAACACCATACACAAAAATAAACTTAACATGGATTAAAGATCTAAATGTAAGACCAGAAACTATGAAACTCCTAGAGGAAAACATAGGCAAAACACTCTCTGATGTAAATCATAACAGGATCCTCTATGACCCACCTCCCAGAGTAATGGAAATAAAAGCAAAACCAAACAAATGGGACCTAATTAAACTTAAAAGCTTTTGCACAACGAAGGACTATAAGCAAGGTGAAAAGACAGCCTTCAGAATGGGAGAAAATAATACCAATGAAGCAACTGACAAAGAATTAATCTCAAAAATATATAAGCAACTCCTGCAGCTCAATTCCAGAAAAATAAGTGACCTTCAATATAATAATAAGTGACCAATTAAAAATGGGCCAAATAAGTGACCAATCAAAAAATGGGCCAAAGAACTAAATAGACATTTCTCCAAAGAAGACATAGATGGCTAACAAACACATGAAAAGATGCTCAATATCATTCATTATCAGAGAAATGAAAATCAAAACCACAATGAGATACCATCTCATGCCAGTCAGAATGGCTGCTATCCAAAAGTCTACAAACAATAAATGCTGGTGAGGGTGCAGAGAAAAAGGAACCCTCTTATACTGTTGGTGGGAATGCAAACTAGTACAGCCACTATGGAGAACAGTGTGGAGATTCCTTAAAAAACTGGAAATAGAACTGCCAAACGACTCAGCAATCCCACTGCTGGGCATACACACTGAGGAAACCAGAATTGAAAGAGACACAGGTACCCCAATGTTCATTGCAGCTCTGTTTACAATAGCCAGGACATGGAAGCAACCTAGATGTTCATTGGCAGATGAAAGGATAAGAAAATTATGGCACATATACACAATGGAATATTACTCAGCTACTAAAAAAATGCACTTGAATCAGTTCTAATGAGGTGGATGAAACTGGAGCCTATTATACAGAGCGAAGTAAGTCAGAAAGAAAAACACCAATACAGTATATTAATGCATATATATGGAATTTAGAAAGATGGTAACTATGACCCTATATGCAAGACAGAAAAAGAGACACAGATGTAAAGAACAGACTGTTGGACCCTTTGGGAGAAGGCAAGGGTGGGATGATTTGAAAGAATAGCATTGAAATATGTATATTATCATATGTGAAATAGATTGCCAGTCCAGGTTCTATGCATGAGACAGGGTGCTCAGGGCTGGTGCACTGGGATGACACTGAGGGATAGGATGGGAAGGGAGATGGAAGGGAGGTTCAGGATGGGGAACACATGTACACCCATGGCTGATTCATGTGAATGTATGGCAAAAACCACCACAATACTGTAAAGTAATTAGCCTCCAATTAAAAATTTGGGGGGCTTATCTTCCAATGTCATATCTTTTTGCCTTTTCATACTATTCATAGGGTTCTCACAGCAAAAATGCTAGAGTGGGTTGCTGTTTCTGAAATGGCAACCTACTCCAGTGTTGCCAAGAGAACTGTATGGACAGAGGAGCCTGGCAGGCTACAGTCCACGGGATTGCAAACAGCTGGACACGGCCAAGCGACTAACAAACGCGCACACACACACACACACACACACACACACACACACACACACACACACACACACACACACCCCTCCAGTGGACCATATTTTGTCAGAACTCTTCACTATGACCCATCTGTCTTGGATGGCCCTGAACAACATTGTTCATAGCTTCACTGAGTTACACAAACCCCTTTGCTATGACAAGGTTGTGACCCAGGAAAGGGACAAAATGGCTACCAGATAGATATTCCTGTGTTCCCTCTTTGATGAATAAGGAAATAGAAGTTTTGAAGTAACTTGACCAAAATTGTACAAGTAATTAGAGTGGAACCAAAATTCACTTTTTATATTCCAAAGACCTTGCTTTCTTCACTGAGCCACACCTCACCTCTGGATATCCCTGTCATCAGCTCCATCTCATTCTTCATCTATTGCCTTGTTGCCCATGTCCTCCATTTAGAACAACCACAGTGAAGACATACATTTTGGGGAGAGTGGATGAGTCAGTTGGCAGAGAGGCCCTTTAAGAATCAAACGGGAATATGGAAGGAGTTTAACAAGGATTAGTACTGGGTTGAGTTGGCCAAAAAGTTCACTCAGGTTTTTCGGTAAAATCTTATTAAAAAAAAACCCAAATGAACTTTTTGGCCAGCCCAATAATAGAAAGATGATTAATAAGATAGCACTGCCAGGAAAAGAAATAATCGCCTGTCCTTCAGAAACTGAGAAGTTGTTTTAAATATTTGACACAGGGTGTAGGCCAAACAGAAAACACCAATCGTTTCTACCCACAGGCAGCCAACACTCCAAGCTTGCAGCACAGTCTCCAGACATTTGTGAATTGAGTATACTCCCAAATTTGCCAGTATCCTCCTAAGGAGAGAAATAAGCATCCTGGCTTGTGAGTGAGAAGCAAGAGTCTTACAAGCTATAGATACTCAGGAACTTTGCTTATTGTTTTATCTGTGTGTTGCATAGTCATTTCCAGTCACTAAACATCTGATCATGGTAAGAATGCTTTCAATAGGAGTAAGATGCAGCCTCATGAAATTGAAGGAATTTGTGAAAAATTATAGGATGCACATTCCAAGCCCACACACACCTAAAGGCATCAGTTATACTCCTTACTTGTTCCAAAAGTGCAAAGAAGGAACATAGCTTGTAATAATTTGGCAAAAGCAGATGGAGGTTAGCACTGTGGCTAAAAATTGTTTAGATTTTTATTGTTCAAGAAAGCAATAAAAGATTAGGTGATCACACAAGCCATGTTAAGTCAACAGGAGACAATGACCTTGTCCTTTGTTGATCCACATATAACAGTCATCCAGTGCACTTTGTTATTTCTAATATCTTATTGTGAGAAAGGCTGTCAGAATCACTATTAACTTGCCACATAATTCATAGACCAAATGGAAGACATCTGCCTGGGAAAATCATATACATCTGCTAAACAGATCCTTCCAATTATCCATAAAACCAAATCTGGGGAATTCCTGTATAAAAACATAAATAGAACTTCTCAAAATTCTCAGCTTGATGCTCAATAGTTGTGGGAATATATGTCTTTTGTTTCATTTTGATTGTGTCTGTGTGTCTGTATGTATATGTCTGTCTTGCTATACTGAGCTCAGCAGTGCACTGCACACTAAAAAATAAAAATTCATCAACAATTATATTGCAAAATCACTAATCCAAGTATTAATGCCAGTGGTTTTTCCAAACAAATGTGACTGTATTAGACGAGGGGTCTGAAAATGTTTCCTATAAAGATCCAAATAGTAAATACTTGAGGTTTCTTTAGCACTGTTCTATCATTACAGTGTGAAAGCAGCCATAGACAACACATAAATGAATGAGGTAGCTGTGTTCCAACAAACTTTATTTGCTAAAACAGGTGATGGGCAAGATTAGGACCATAGTACACTGACCACTATGATAGATTTAACTCCTAGAAGAAGACACAACTCTCTGCTACTGCTTGGGTTTTCCCTTTGATCACCCTCTGACAATCTCCTTGTTTAAGACACATATAAAGTGTGACCTCTAGTTACCTCTGTAAAGTAGCTATCATATTTCATGCATTTCCAGGAGGGCTGATATTATGGTCAGTTGACTCAATCTCTATCCCAGTGCTTCTCAGTGTACCTTCCTTTACTGCAAGTGACTGTGAGCAAATTTACTGACTGGATTCCCTTGCAGCTAGGGGACTGGAGGTGATGCTCTTGCCTCCTGACTATGGCAAATGTGGAAGGTCCCTTGGACTAGTTCTGTATGTGATTTGGGGAGTCGTTCCTGTCAGTTCAGGCTATAGCCTGTTCTCCATAACTAATAACTGTGACTAATACTAACACTATTACCAACACTATTAGTGATCATATTAGGAAGTTAATAGTAATCCATCTCCCAAAATTTTATTAACAAATATATATACAATGTATGTTTATAAACATTTTAAATTATTTATATTATTATTAATATATTAAATTATTTTAATTATTCAGTTCAACTCAGTTCAGTTGCTCAGTCATGTCCGACTCTTTACAACCCCATGGACTGCAGCACACTAGGCTTCCTTGTCCATCACCAACTCCCAGAGCTTACTCAAACTCCTGTCTATGAAGTTGGTGATGCCATCTAACCATCTCATCCTCTATCATCCCCTTCTCCTCCAGCCTTCAATCTTTCCCAGCATCAGGGTCTTTTCAAATGAGTCAGTTTTTCACATCAGGTGGCCAAAGAATTGGAGTTTCAGTGATGGGATCTGATGCCATAATCTTAGTTTTCTGAATGTTGAGTTTTAAGCCAACTTTTTCACTCTCCTCTTTCACTTTCATCAAGAGGCTCTTTAGTTCTTCTTCACTTTCTGCCATAAGGAGGGAGTCATTTGCATATCTGAGGTTATTGATATTTCTCCCTGCAATCCTGATTCCACCTTGTGCTTCATCCAGCCCAGCCTTTTGCATGATGTACTCTGCATATAAGTTAAATAAGCCCAGTTACAATATACAACCTTGATGTGCTCCTTTCCCGATTTGGAACCAGTCTGTTGTTCCATGTCCAGTTCTAACTTTTGCTTCCTGACCTGCATACAGATTTCTTAGAAGGCAGGTCAGGTGGTCTGTTATTCCCATCTCTTTCAGAATTTTCCACAGTTTGTTGTGATCCACACAGTCAAGGCTTTGGCACAGTCAATAAAGCAGAAATAGATGTTTTTCTGGAGCTCTCTTGCTTTTTTGATGATCCAACAGATGTTGGCAATTTGATTTCTGTTTCCTCTGCCCTTTCTAAATCCAGCTTGAGCATCTGGAAGTTCATGGTTCACATTGTATTGAAGCCCAGCTTGGAGAATTTTGAGCATTACTTTGCTAGCATGTGAGATGAGTGCAACTGTGCAGTAGTTTGAACATTCTTTGGCATTGCCTTTCTTTGGGATTGGAATGGAGACTGACCTTTTCCATTTCTGTGGCCACTGCTGAGTTTTCAAAATTTACTGGCATATTGAGTGTAGCACTTTCACAGCATCATCTTCTAGAATTTGATATAGCTCATCTGGAATTCCATCATCTCTACTAGCTTTGTTTGTAATAATGTTTCCTAAGCCCCACTTCACTGCATATTCCAGGATGCCTGGCTCTAGGTGAGTAATTACACCATCATGGTTATCTGTGTTATGAAGATCTTTTTTGTATAGTTCTTGCCCCCTGTTCTTAATCTCTTCTGCTTCTGCTAGGTCCATACCATTTCTGTCCTTTATTGTGCCCATCTTTGCATTAAATGTTCCCTGTATCTCTAATTTTCTTGAAGAGATCTCTAGTTTTTCCCATTCTATTGTTTTCCTCTATTTCTTTCTATTGATCACTGAGGAAGACTTTCTTATCTCTCTCTTTGCTATTCTTTGGAACTCTGCACTCAAAAGGATATGTCTTTTCTTTTCTTATTACTTGCTAATAATTTATACATATAATGTACAATTTTATTTACAAATATACACACTGTTATTTATATAGTTAGACATAAGATACACACATACACACACACAGTTTCACTACATACAACATGATCTGGACTTCAATGACAATAAATCTTCAAGAAATCAAGTAATGTAGTCCAATAATGTAGCTAAATTAAAACAACAATTTATAAATTTCTTAGATTATCTTTCAAACTGTGTATAATTTGAGACATGCTTTCCTGGAAAGGAATTTCTTTAAAACAAAAATATCAAAACAACAGAATATTAACCATAAAGTATAAATTCATCATTTCGATTCCACACTTTTATACTAAGTTGCTGTCACAGACAATAAAATGATTGGATGAATGAATAAAGTGATTTTTAAACTTATTTTGAGTTTAAAAATCTCTGAGCAACTGGATGTTATTGGGAGTAAGGCTGAATTGCTCAGTCTGATTGAGCCAGGGAATCCAATATTTGTTAATAAAGAAGTCTCATATCAGGAAGATGCTAAAGACAAAAGGAATAATAACAGTAACATGAAGAGCAGTAGCAGTTTTTACTTTACAATCTAATCAAACTGTTCCAGAAACAAAAATAAGGCAGTTTTACTCACCCAGACTAGCTTATAACATTTAGCAAAAGGAGGAAATTCTACTTACCTATTGAGCATGAATTTTAATTTATCCTCTTAATATGGTTACATGAAGTTGGCTTAAAACTCAACATTCAGAAAACTAAGATCATGGCATCTGGTCCCATCACTTCATGGAAAATAGATGGGGAAATCACTGCAGATTGTGACTGGAGCCATGAAATTAAGAGATGCTCGTTCCTTGGAAGAAAAGTTATGACCAAACTAGACAGTATATTAGAAAACAAAGACATTACTTTGCCAACAAAGGTCCATCTAGTCAAAGCTATGGTTTTTCCATTAGTCATGTATGGATGTGAGATTTGGACTGTAAAGAAAGCTGAGCACTAAAGAATTGATGCTTTTGAACTGTGGTGTTGGAGAAGACTCTTGAGAGTCCCTTGGACTGCAAGGAGATTCAACCAGTCCATCCTAAAGGAGATCAGTCCTGAGTATTCATTGGAAGGACTGATGTTGAATCTGAAACTCCAATACTTTGACCACCTGATGTGAAGTACTGACTCATTTAAAAAGACCCTGATGCCGGAAAAGACTGAAGGCAGGAGAAGAGGATGACAGAGAATGAGATAGTTGGATGGCATCACCAACTCCATGGACATGAGTTTGAGTAAATTCTAGGAGTTGGTGATGGACAGGGAAGCCTGGCATGCTGCAATCCATGGGGTCACAAAGAGTCAGACACAACTGAGTGACTGAACTGAACTGATGATGTTATATGGAGTTCCACTCAATGGTGACCTTGTGCAGAATATCCTGGAACATACTGAAACCCTCTGTTTGCCTCTATCAACCCTCCCCTTTGCTCCTGGGCACATTCTAGGCAGGGGAACATGATTCTGTGGCAAGAGTGATCTTTCTTTGTTTTTCTTTCTTTAATTAATCCTAAACTTCTAAGTCCAAAATATCTATTCCCCGTGGGCCAGCCTCATCACCTCCTTTAACTCTTCATAACAACCAGTTTCCTGTTTTCAGTGATTCCTAACAAAATGTTAGAAAAATTATTCCAGTGGATGTTAAAATGCTTACATTTTAATTTCCTGGTTTATAAAATATTTAAATTTGTAATGGCACAAATTCCAAGAAAACATGAGAAATAATGAAATGGGGATCATCTCTGAAGCCAAGCTACATACAATAACCAGCCTTTACTGAGTGAGCACTTGCAAGAAGCCATTCATTTTGTCATTTAATTTTGATCCCCACTTACTATTATTATCCCCATATCACAAATAAGGAAACTGAGGTTTGTTAGTATTAAGCATCTTGGCAAAGACACACATCTGGGAAGTGGCAGACCAGAACTCAACCCCTGGTCTGATTTCAATGATTTCTCTTAATTATTGCCAGGGGCTCCTAACACCAGTCACAGCTGGGCCTGGCTAGCGACAGTGCTTTTGGCATTTAGCACTACTGAAGCAAAATATATTCATTTTCTTGAAATTATTAGATTATATCCTTTCTACATTTGGGGGGTTTTAAGCACCACTCTTTTCATGTAACAGAGGTACATTAGGGCATTAATGTTAACTTGTCCCTCTCATGTGACAATCCATTGATTCAGGTTGCTCTAAGGCAGATCTTTTCTGAGCAGCAACTCAAGAATCCTGCTTTCTTTAATTGTATGGATCCACCATTTTGGAGTTCTTTACTTTAACCATGGGCATGAAAATGGGAGAAAAAGTAGAAGAAGCACTCTGGTTCTTATTTGCCTTGATCTGGAACTGAATCAAGTCAGTTCTGTTTACATTCCATTGCTGGATCATAATCAAATAGTTTCTTGTAACTAGAAGAGAGACCAAGAAATAGTCTTTCTGTGTGCCCAAAAAGAAGTGGAGACTTGAACAATGGAGAACAATAGAAGCAGCTCCAAGAGATGGGGGATGACAATACATGGTTTGTATCAATGTCTTAGAAAAAACAACTTTGGCAATTCAAGATTGAAGTCCAAAACATTGTAATTATTCTTTGATTTTGTTGCTGTTCTTCAATCCCTAAATTGTGTCTGACTCTTTGCAACCCCATGGACTGCAGCATACCAGGCTCCTCTGTCCTTCACTATCTCCCAGAGTTTTTAGTTGGTGATGCTATCTGACCATCACATCCTCTGTCCTCCCTTCTCCTTTTGCCTTCAATCTTTCCCAGCATTAGGGTCTTTTCCAATGAGTCAGGTCTTCACATCAGACAGCCAGAATATTGGAGCTTCAGCATCAGTCCTTCCAATGAATATGTAAGGTTGATTTCCCTTTGGATTAACTCATTTGATCCTTGCTGTCCAAGGGACTCTCAAGAGTCTTCTCTAGCACCATAATTTGAAAGCAATTCTTCAGCACTAAGCTTGCTTTATGGTTCAACTCTTGCATCTGTACAGGACTACTGGAAAAACCATAGCTTTGACTATATGAACCTTTTGTCAACAAAATGACGTCTCTTCTTTATAGTACCCTGTCTATTTTTGTCGTAATTTTCCTTCCAAGGAGCAAGCATCTTAAATTTCATGGCTTCAGTCACCTTCCACAGTGATTTTGGAGCCCAAGAAAATAAAATCTGCCACTGTTTCCCTAACTATTTGCTATGAAGTGATGGGACTGGATGCCATGATCTTTTTTTTTTTTTTTTAATATTGAGTTTCAAGCCAGCTTTTTCGTTCTCCTTTTTCACCTTCAAGAGACTCTTTATTTCCTCTTCACTTTCAGCCATTAGAGTAGTATCATATGCATATCTGAGGTTGCTGATATTTTTCCTAGCAATCTTTATTCCAGTTTGTGATTCATCCAGCCTGGCATTTCATATGATGTACTCGGCATATAAGTTAAATAAGCAGGGTGACAATATACAGACTTGACCTGCTCCTTTCCCAACTTTGAACCAGTTCCTCTTTCCTTGTCTGGTTATAACTGTTGCTTCTTGACCTGCATACAGGTTTCTCAGGAGGCAGGTAAGGAGGTCTGATACTCCCATCTCTTTAAGAATGTTCCAGTTTGTTGTGATCCACACAGTCAAAGGCTTTAGTGTAGTCAATGAAACAGAAGGAGATATCCGTCATTATGACTTTCAATACAAGATTCAAAAATCTATATTGTTAAAGCCTATATATTTAATTTACAGAATTAAAAGAATGGGTATAATCATTTTCTTAGAAGAGATAATTCAGTTTTCCTTTTGAAAATATCTCATGTAAAGAGATTGCATCATTACCACACTAACTCAAGGTGATGGGAGTGAACAAAATGTCCATAATCTGAAAGCAAAGCAAGGAAAAAAAATTAATGTCTAAAATTGCAATAGCACTTTGGAAACACTTTTTTGGGGGGTGGGGAAAGCAAGCATTAGCTTTTGGATGAACCACTAAAATTTTAATGATGATTTCTGGAGAAATTTTTAAAATATTTAATGTGACTGATGAGCAATAAGAAAGGGGGAGGGAGGAATCATCATGGTTCCTTGCTTCCTGGATATAAATACCAATTGATGTTTCTCAGCTTTGATAGCTGTGGAATTGCCCTCTGGTCATCTGCCACTTAAGTTTGGTACAAAAGTAGGCCAAGATGTAAATTTTGAATATTTTAAATAATCTTTCAGAGAAACTGTTTGTTAAACTTAGAAACTCTGATGGCTTAACACTTTGACAGTAATCTGAAAATCCACTAAACCCATCTGGTTTTCATTCCCTCATTCAAGTCAACACTGCAGTTTGAGATGATGTCATTTGTACCCAGAGTGATTTTTAAAACAGTTGTTTTTAAGGGTTGATTCATTAAAATTCAGCAACCTAGACAAACTGATGAAGTAAAATCACTATAAAGGTTTGTATAAATTCTAATGCAATGCACCTATTCTTGGGAAAGAATTTCCAATTCCTTGTTTACATACACAGATTTTTAAATAGCAATTCAAAAGCCCAATAAATAAAGATCCCACCTGAAACTCTTTAAAACTGCTCAGCTCCTTATTAATCCTGCTTTGACATTCCATAATTTAGACATTATAGCACCATTTTGAAAAGACACTAACAAGAGTCTCTAAGTTCCAGATTTCAATTCCCCAACTAACTATATTGAACATAGATCTTTCAAATTCAACACACCCAAATTGAACTCATCTGATCCACAAAATCCACTCTCTGTCCCATTGTATCACTCAAGCCACACAAGCTCAAAAAGTTTAAATCATTTTTGATAGTTTCTTTTTTTCCTCTACCACATCTACATATTTGCCAATTCCTAGTGACTGTTTCTTTAAAATAGTTCTTGAGATTTGCCTCTTTCTTTGGGGTCACTGTCATTACTCATGTTTATTACTTTACTACCATTTATTTCCTTAAACCTAAGATCACCAAAAGAACTACCTTAATATTATTGCCTCTCACCTGTCTACTGACTCTGTTCTCAACCATCACTCACCTATTTAAAAACATTTCTTGGTTCTCATTCCCACTCCCAAACTCTACCTGGCCTCATCCATCTACAACAGCATCTATTCTTCCTCTTCTAATGCCCTCATCCAACCTCCAGCCAAAGTACTTTTCTTATTTGCCCAAAAACAGCTTCCAAGGGCCTTCCTCCTCAGCTCTGTTCATGACAATCCTGACCATTTGGAGTACTCTTTCTTCTCTTGCATCTCCTCTCCTTCAACTGCTCAGTTATGAAACTTTGATCCTTAGGGTGAGGCTTCCTTGGTGGTCCAGTCGTTAAGATCTCACCTTCCAATGCAAGAGGTTCCAACTGGATCCCTGGTAAGGGGGCTAAGATCCCACATGCCTCAGGGCCAAAAAACCAGAACATTAGAAACAATAAATTCAACAAAAACATTATTCAAAAATTCAATAAAGACTTTATTAAAAAATGTATTCAAGCCAGTGATGTTTCTGCATTAGGAATCACTGCAGGTTTTAACATTTTTTGTTGTTTGTTTGTTTAGTCACTAACTCCTGCCTGACTTTTTCACCTCAAAGACTGTAGCCTGCCGGGCTCCTCTGTCCATGGGATTCCCAGGGAAGAATACTGGAGTGAGTTGCCCTTTCCTTCTCCAGGGAATCTTCAAACTCATGTCTCCTGCATTGGCAGGTGGATTCTTTACCACTGAGCCATCAGGGACTTATTCAGTTGTAAGTCGCCAGTTCCTATTCATCTTTCTGTCCTCAGCAGCATTTTACACAGTATGCAGGAGCTCACTTCCTTGATGAGCAAATGCCCACTTAACCTTCAAGTCCTCCCTCTAATATCACCTTCTCCCTGAAGCCTTTCTTAATTCCCAAAGAGTTACTTTATGCATAACTTTCATGTCTCCCTTGTGACTCTGATTCCCTACATTATTATTTTTAGCTTACACAGGGTTTATCCTACAGGAATGTAAGGACAACCATGTCTTATTCATTCTTTGTGATCTTTATGTATTTCAAGCTTACCACAGGGCTTGCATGACATGTAATACCCAGAAGCTATAGTAAGTTTAGTTGTATTTAGACAGATTTCTGCAAGCTCGCCCATTAATCTGGTTTGACTCGCCCTAGCCTAATAGAAAGATGGGGTTCACCGGGAATCATAGTAAAAAAAAAATTGCAACAACAAAAGGTCCAAATGTGAGGACAGGTAAATAGTCTATGCCATAACTACATAATACATTGGATGCAGTTGTTTCACATTGTTGTATGGCAGAAACTAATACAATACTGGAAAGCAATTATTCTAAAATTAAAAATAAATTAAATAAAAACATTCAAAAAATAATAAAACAAAACTATGTTTATGAAAGTCTATAAAATCACAGAAAATTCTTTTCAGTCAACAAATTGTTACTGTTAACCCAAAAGTTAAAATGTAGAATACATATATTATGACAAAAATTATGTCAAATAAACATAAGAGCTATTCTCCTGGAAAAAATAACTCAAATTATAAATAACTGTGCATAAGCAGGATGCAGTGTTTTTCCCCTTCTTTTTTTTTCCGTTTTTTCCTTCCTTTTTTCCCCATGTCTTATGTAATGAATACTTACGTCTTTTGTAAGCTAAGAACACATTATAGGATTTATCACTCTTCACTTATAGCAACATTCTTTGTTTTTCAAGAGATTAGATCTGATAGAGTGCCTGAAGAACTATGGATGGAAGTTCATGACCTTGTAGAGGAGGCAGGGATCAAGACCATCCCCAAGGAAAAAAAAAATCAAAAAGAAAAAAATGGTTGTCTGAGGAAGCCTTACAAAGAGCTGAGAAAAGAAGAGAAGCTAAAGGCAAAGGAGAAAAGGAAAGATATACCCATTTGAATGCAGAGTTCCAAAGAAGAGCAAGGAGAGAGAAGATGTCCTCAGCAATCAATGCAAAGAAATAGAGGAAAACAGTAGAATGGGAAAGACTAGGGATCTCTTCAAGAAAATTAGAGATACCAAGGGAACATTTCATGTAAAGATGGGCTCAATACAGGGCAGAAATGGTATGGACCTGACAGAAGCAGAAGATATTAAGAAGAGGTGGCAAGAATACACATAATAACTATACAAAAAAGATCTTCATGACCCAGATAACCACTATGGTGTGACCACTCACCTAGAGCCAGACATCCTGGAATGCAAAGTCAAGTGGGTCTTCATAAGCATCTCTATGAACAAAGCTAGTGGAGATGATGGAATTCCAGCTGAGTTATTTCAAATCCTAAAAGATGATGCTGTGAAAGTGCTACACTCAATATGCCAGCTAATTTGGAAAACTCAGCAGTGGCTGAGGAAAAGACAGAGGAACCAGAGATCAAATTGCCAACATCTGTTTGATCATCAAAAAAGCAAGAGAGTTCCAGAAAAACATCTACTTCCAATACTTTGGCCACCTGATGCGAAGAGCTGACTCATTTGAAAAGACCCTGATTCTGGGAAAGATTGAGGGCAGGAGGAGAAGGGGATGACAGAAGATGAGATGGTTGGATGACATCACTGACTCAATGGACATAGGTTTGGGTGGACTACAGGAGTTGGTGATGGACAGGGAAGCCTGGCGTGCTGCAGTTCATGGGGTCGCAAAGAGTTGAACATGACTGAACTGAATTGAACTGCTTTATTGACTATGCCAAAGCCTTTGACTGTGTGGATCACAGAAAACTGTGGAAAATTCTTAAAGAAATGGGAATAACAGACCACCTGACCTGCCTCCTGAGAAATCTATATGCAGGTCAAGAAGCAAAGTTAGAACTGGATATGAAACAACAGACTGATTCCAAATTAGGAAAGGTATACATCAAGGCTGTAGATTGTCACCTTGTTTATTTAACTTATATGCACAGTACATCATGCAAAAGACTGGGCTGGATGAAGCACAAGCTGGAATCAAGATTTCTGGGAGAAATATCAATAGCCTCAGATATGCAGATGATACCACCCTTATGGCAGAAAGCCAAGAATAACTAAAGAACCTCTTGATGAAAATGAAAGAGGAGCATGAAAAAGTTGGCTTAAAAGTCAACATTCATGTTGGGTTCTCATTACTGTCTTTCTAAATTCCATATATATGTGTTAATATACTGTATTGTTGTTTTTGCTTCTGGCTTACTTCACTCTGGATAATGGACTCCAGTTTCGTCCATCTGAGTAGAATTGCTTCAAATGAATTTTTTTTTTAATGCTGAGTAGACAACAAAAGGAACGCAGATGTATAGAATAGACTTGTGGACTTTGTGGATGAGGGTAAGGGTGGGATGAGATGGGAGAAGGGCATTGAAGCATGTTAATTGTCATGTGTCTAATCAATCGCCAGCCCAGGATTGATGCTCGGGACTGGTGCAGCGAGATTCCCCGGGGGGGAGGGAGGAGGGAGGGGGGACCCGGAGGGGAAGCATATGTAAACCCATGGTGATATCATAACAATGTATGGCTAAAACAATAATTTAAAAAAATAAAATAAAATAAAATAGAAAAAAAATAATAAAATAAAATAAAATAAAAAAAAGTCAACATTCAGAAAACTCAGATCAGGATTCAGGGAGAAATTCCAATCAGTAGTTGAGAATGAGCAATATATTTACCTGAATATTTTGTTGAAATTATTAAAGAAGAAGGTTGCTGTTCTGCTAGTAAATGTGGAGCAAGAGATCAATGTGGAGAGAAAGATATTGTCATGGGAATAGCCCTTACCAGACATCTGCCTTTCAAGAACTTTTGAGGCTTTCAGGTACATGAATGTTTTAATAATTTCCCAGATAAGTGACCTTATTTGAATACTGTTCATAATTGGAGCAACAAAGACTGTTGTGTAGAGTTTGAATTTCAATAACTGTAATTAGGACTCTCAATAATTTTCTTTGAAATAGAAATTTTGCCCCCAGATTACTTAGGGATAGAGACAAAAGGCAAGTCTTTGAAAAAGCGTGTTTATCAGCACAAACCTCATTTACTTAGAGAAGAGCAGCAAACATAAATGGGGAGAGGTGTGGAAACAATATGAGATCTCATAGATCCCATGGCAGGACCAAGGGACCTCTGAGGACACATGAGCAGGCAGAAAGAATGTCTGTCATTAAATTCTAAGGTGGAAGTCATCCACTTATATTCAAAGGTGAAGCTGCTCCATTTGGAGGTGGCTAATTCAAGTCTCTCTCCATACTAACATGCAATAGGCTGATGAAGGCCAAAGCATTGGTCCGAGTGACAGCTTTGCCTACACTGGCCCTGTCCCATCCTTATCTGCAGTAAGGTCTCCTTACGTAGCCTCTGGGACCTCTGTCTGGGTGGGTAGCTCATACTTAGTACTACAGATACTTCTTTTCCTCTGGACATGCTATATCCCCAACTAGCAGTGAACAAACCTAGTTCACAGAAGAGGCAGTTTATCGTGGTATTTAAAAATATCCTACCTCTACCACTTAGTGAAAGACAAGCAGAAGGTTGTCACCATTCTTTGCCTTAGCTTTCTTACTTATGAAACAAGGATAATAACACCCTCAGAGAGCTGCTATAAGGCTGCAACTTGAATGAATGTAAAGTGTTTAAGTGTTTGCCATTGATATTTTCCAGTACTTTCTCTGAAATCATTTGGAGAAGTTCAAAAAAGTAAATAAGTATATATTGTTAAAATAAGTCAACAGGACCAAAACAGCCTTAGCCATTAGGCTAAGCCCCACATCATCAAACTGAGACTTGGTAACAGTTTCAGCTCTCCCAGAAATGGAATCTTAAACCAGTCAGTTGGGAATCACATGATAAGCATTAGTTAGTAGGTAATCTGCCAGATAAACTTCTACCATCCCTTAAAAGGGAAGTAATCTTGCAATCACTGATCCCATTTTCGACTGAATCATTGTATAAGGTTGATAAGATCTATAAAATTTATTCAGTTGAATTTTGCTTTTTAATGATGTATCTTCTAATATAAATAACTTTATAACTCTCACATACCACAAGCCACTTCTTAATTTTTTTTTTTCAAAATGTAGCTGAACCAGAGAAAAGATGGTTAGATGGAAAAGGCAAGTATTCTACCTAGACGGAAAAGTATTGTAGCCCAGAGAAAGTAGAAGATTTCACCCCAAATCATCTTTACCATAAATGCCTAAGCTTGCACACAGTGAAGTGAAGGAGGTTCACACAGGGGCATGACTGCAGGGCTCAGACTCCACTGGAGAAAGAACCGGCCCTGAGGCTTCCAGGAGCCTGGGCCTCCAGGTATGAACTCTCAAAGGACTCCCCTCAGCTTTCCTGTCCAAGTCAGCCTCCTCTGGGGCAACCCCCAGACAATGACCACTCTGGGCAGTGGTACACGAGCTCAGTTCAAGGCCCCAGTGAGGGACCTGTCTAAAGGGCATCCGCTTCTGTCCAGGTGACCAGCTGAGGCTTCATAGTGTTTGCATCAGGGTCTGATGTCTTCCTCCACTCTACTCTGCTTCTCCCCTTTTTCTGTCATGGGTGTGTCACCCCACAGACTGGCTGCACTCCCAACTCTGTCCTGCCATCTGCTTTCCTGAGACCCAAACTCCCACAGCATTTTTTCTAAACTTCATTAAACCAGTGGTATAAGAACCTCAGAGCTTCCCAGGTGGCACTAGGGGTAAAGAACCCGCCTGCCAATACAGGAGACTTAAGAGATGTGGGTTCGATTCCTGGATCAGGAAGATCCCCTAGAGAAGAACACAGCAATCCACTCCTGTATTCTTGCCTGGAAAATCCAGAGGAGCCTGCTGGGCTACAGTCCATAGGAATGCATAGAGTTGGACACGATTGAACGGACTTGACAGGTATGCACAAGAACCTCAACCAGGGTTGCCTCATGCAGAAAAATTCCCCCCGAAAGGAATTTTTAGTTTTCATTTTTTTAAAACATTTAAAATGTGATCTGATGAAAAAGTAATCGTGCTCTTTATAAGAAACTCAAATATGACAAAAATTCATAGTGTACAAAGCAAATATCTCCTGAAGCCCCAAACCTCTTAACCATCCTGTATATATCCCCCTAGGCTTTCTTCATATGCACACACTAATATGTATGGTTGCTATTATAATATAAAATAGAACCAGACTATACTCTTTAATAATTTGCCTTAAAAATACATGATAAATATCATCTAAGTCTATACACAGATACCTTATTTGATTGCCATCTACAAGAAATTTCATTACATGAATATTTTGTAACTTATTTAAACATTTCCACACAATTGGGCATTTGTATTGTGCCCAGTTTTTCATGATTCCAACAGAATTTTTACATTGTTTAGAGTTATATATTGAAATGTTTGTGAAAGCATGCATATGAGTTTTACCTTCATTTATGTTTGTCATCTATTTTGTAATCTTGAGTCCTTAGTCATTCAGTAGTGTCTGACTCTTTGCAACCCCATGGACTGTAACCCACCAGGTTCCTCTGCTCATGAGATTCTCTAGGCAAGAATCCTAGAGTGGGTAGCCATTCCCTTCTCCAGGGGAATCTTCCTGACCCAGGACTCAAACCCAGATCTTCTATATTACAGGCAGATTCCTTACTGTCTGAGCCACCAGGGAAGCCTTTGGAATCTTGGGGAATAGTATAAACTGGAATTTCAAGGACTGAACCCACATTCATTATTTTGGACTTTTACATAGCAAGGATTTGTGAATGATTTTCTGCCAAGTGGAATTTTGTCCATAGTGGTGAGGGATTCCCACCCTCCATCTGTCCTATTTTTCTCACTTGCCTTGTGACCTTAAGAACAGAAAAATGAGGGCTGGGGGGAGGGGAAGGGCGAGGGGTGCTAACTTCTAGGACAGACCCAGTCATTAGCCATACAATGGCTCCTCCCTTTTAGATCTTGCTTTCAAAGGCTTCCTACAAACTCTCACAGTGTGCAGTAACATTCTACATTCTAATCTAGATTCTAGATACTATAATCTTGATTCCAGATTCTAGAGTATACATTATGTTCAAGCATATCCTAAATTATTTTTCTAGAAAAGTATACTTTTCTTGCTTTTAAGAATTTCCTATGTATGCTGCTGCTGCTGCTAAGTTGCTTCAGTCATGTCCCATTCTGTGAAACCCCATAGATGGCAGCCCACCAGGCTCCACAGTCCCTGGGTTCTCCAGGCAAGAACACTCGAGTTGGTTGCCATTTCCTTCTCCAATGCATGAAAGTGAAAAGTGAAAGTGAAGTCGCTCAGTCGTGTCTGACTCTCAGAGACCCCATGGACTGCAGCCTACCCAGGCTCCTCCATCCATGGGACTTTCCAGGCAAGAGTACTGGAGTGGGGTGCCATTGCCTTCTCCGTTCCTATGTATAAAAACCTCCTTTTGTCAAGCTTCTTTTTTTCTCAGGTGGGGAGTGGGGGAGTGTGCCCCTCAGCATATGGGACCTTTAGTACCATCCCTATCAGAGATAGAACCCACACCCCCTGCAATGGAAGTGCCAAGTCTTAACCAGTGGACCACCAGGGAAATCTTTTGTCAAACTTTTTGAAAGGAAAACAATAACAAAACATAAGGATGTTAAAGCTCTAAGTCCAATCAATGCTTGCACCATGGCCAGCTGAGTTTGTTTGGCCAGTGGATCAAATGATTTCGCAAAGGTGAATTCACCCTGTCAGATATTCCCCTGTCTTTGAGATAGCTTATGAACTGCTGTACAATTTCTGCTAGTGCTACCCTAGCAAAATGTCCTTGGCTTACAAATGTCTGCGCATTTGTTAGGTTAAAGGACCCAGATAACCTGTGGGAAGCAGCCGAAGAGACCTCCTAGGTGAGCAAAAAGAGCTGAAAAGGCAAAACAAATCATACAAGTACCAATAAATGGAGACCAGAATGTTGACAGAACAGACTTATTAGTGATTCATAGGTAGCCTAATTCTCCTTGAAAATAATGAGAAGGAAACGTCTGCTTTTATAAAAGAAAATAAGACAGAATTTTTTTTTCTTTCAGTTTCTTTTTCCTACTTGAATCAGGAAAACCAGGATTGAATTCCTAAATTTTTCAATTTATATACCTGTGATACCAAGTGAAGTACACACAAAGTAAAGAAGTACACCTGAGGAGTAGTTCTCAGACTTTAATATGCTAAGGCCCACCCAAGGAGCTTACCAAAATGACAAACTGTTCAATCCACTTGCCAGAATTCTGATTCAGGTATCAGCATTTTAATAATCCCAGGTAATTCCCATAACAGGGGACAGGGAGACCACACTTTGAACGAGCTGAACACTGACCCAAAGCCTGCAAGACTTCTTTTTCTAGTCATAGTCTGTTAGTGAGTTTCAACATAACTTTGGGCCAAGTCACATTCACCACGACCCAATTTCAGTCTACAAAGTGGAGATGGTCATATTTGTCACCTACCTCATTATCAGCACATGTAAATTCATGAGATAATGCCTCAGTAGAAAGGCGCTATATTTCAAGTATTTATTTCCAGTGTTACAGTGACACTTTGTTTTTTAGGGACCCACAAAAAGTAAAACCATTCCTGTGAAAATATGTTAATAAGACTACTACACTACAGGTTCAATCATATTACATAACTCGTACACTGAAGGAGAATGGGTTCTTCTGCCTCAAATTTGACTTAAAAACTCACTAACATCATAATCAATATCATTTATTTCTTTTGTATGGTTTTATTTCTGTATTTGTTTTTGGCTATACTGTTTCTTCATTGCTGTGTGGCTTTTTCTCTTGTAGCAGGGAGTGGGGACTACTCTTTGCTCAGTGCAGGGACTTCTCATTGCAGTGGCTTTTCTTGTTGCTAAACATGGGTTCTAGAATACCTGGGCTTCAGGAGTTGTAGGATGAGGTCTCAGGAGTTGTAGCTCCCAGGCTCTAGAGCACAAGCTCAATAGTTGTGGCTCATGGGCTTAGTTGTTTCGCAGCATGTACGCACCATCTATCTGGCAGGCTGCAGTCCGCAGGGCTGCAGAATGTCGGACACAGCTGAAGCAAGTTCGCACACACGCATGTGGGATCTTCCCAGATTAGGGATCAAATCCATGTCTCCTGCTTGGCAGGCAGATTCTTTGTCACTGAGCCACTAGGGAAGCCCCTCATTTATCAAGTACAGATCATAATTTGACATTCCATGGTGTATCAGTCAGGGTTCTACCAGAGAAACACAACCAGTAGAAGACATATCTATATATCTGTATGTATAATACATTTATACATATTTGCATATACCTATGCATATAAATGGGTTTCCCTGGTAGCTCAGCTGGTAGAGAATCCTCCTGCAAGGCAGGAGACACTGGTTTGGTTCCTGGGTCAGGAAGATCTCCTGGAGAAGGGGTAGGCTACCCTCTCCAGTATTCTTGGCCTTCCCAGGGGGCTCAGACATTAAAGAATCCACCTGCAATGCCAGAGATCTGGGTTCAATCCCTGGGTTGGAAAGATCCCCTGGAGGAGGACATGGCAACCCATTCCAGTATTCTTGCCTAGAGAATCCCCATGGACAGAGGAACCTGGCAGGCTACAATCCACAGGGTCACAAGGAGTCAAGACACAACTGAGTGATTAAGCACAGCACAGCACATACATATAAATGGGCTTCCCAAGTGGTACTAGTGGTAAAGAACTCACCTGCCAGTGAAGGAGATGTAAGAGATGCAGGTTCAATCCCTGGGTTGGGAAGATCTGCTAGAGGAGGGCATGGCAACCCACTCCAGTATTCTTGCCTAGAGAATCCCCATGGACAGAGAAGCCTGGTGGAGCCTATAGTCCAGGGGGTCACAGTGTCAGACGTGACTGAAGTAATTTAGCATGCACGCACATATGTATAAATATGAGTTTCCCTGGTGGCTTCCAAAGGAGTCCTGGCCAATCAGATGACTGCCCACAAAGATGAGTTCAGGGATGGGCAGACAACTCAATCAGATTGATATAGTCAGTCTTAGAATTCTTGGTGGATCGGGTAGGAAAGGGGTGCTCTCTTTTTCCTTTGGCCATAAAGCTAACAGAAAGCAGTCTCGAAGCTGTTAATGATGACCCTGTCACAATAGGAAGAGCTGCCAGAGAAAGCAGAGCTGAGATGGAGAGAGATTCTGAAGCCATTCAGATTTGGAGCTGCTTAGCCAGTAATTCCCTCTCTATGCTTAAGCCAATTTGAGTTATGTGTCTTGAACTCTTCACTAAAAGCTAGCTACAGTTGCCCTCTTCACATTTAGAATGGTATTCACCAGGAGTTTGTTCTGTAGAGAACTAGAAAAAGGAGCTTTGCGTCCCTCCCTCAGGCTTGCTGTTGGAGCTGGCATTCTGATGTTCCCAGGACTGCAGCTCCTCAGAAAGCAGCCAAGGTCATCCACTGAACAAAGCAGGCACTCAGCTGTCAAGGAACACCATCACTACAGCTGACCTCTGCTCAAGGGTGGTCACTTCTGCCTAGGGCTCAAGGAACAGTAGGCAGCAGTAAGGTAGAAGGACAGTAACTTCCAAGATTCGGGTCATTGTCTGTTCACACTCCGGCTAACACTTGCTGCTCCCAAAGTGGGACTAGAAGAGAGGGAAAGAGGGAAGCGGGAAGTAAAGGAGAAAGAGGGAGGAAGGGAGAGGAGGGTGAAAATAAACTTTTGCTTAGCTCCCACTGTGTGCCAAATACTTTTCACATAACTCTTCTCTCCAGATCCTCATTATGCTCTATGAAATAGTTTTGTGAAGTGCTTATTACCATCTTCATTTTAACTGAGAAGAAAATAAATCCAGAGAGATTATCTGATTTGCCCAAGGTCACATGCTTATACAGTCAGTGCAGAGCTGAAATTTAGACGTTTCTGATACCAACATCTGTGTGTGTGAAAGTTCCTATCTTTGAGAACATTCTTATAAAGCACCTCAAGATATAAAAGAAGGATGGGCCACCTGCTCATCCTCTTCTTCTCAGCTCCACAGAAGATCCCGAGGCTTCCCCTTGGCAATGTGGGACTTCAAGAGCACAGACAGGTATGATGGGAGAACCTCTGGACCAGTTAGGACTCAACACAGACATCAGCTTTACCTGTGATAGGAAGGAGTAAGGAGGATAGAATAAACAAACAAAGTGCTCCCAAATCTTTTGCAGTTCTAGTACATACACAGAACCAGACACACCATAAGTGTTTAAGAAATATTTGTTGAACAAATAAACAAATGAATAACATGTGCGTGCTTAATTGCTTCAGTCATATCTGACTCTTTGCTACCCTATGGGCTGTAGCCCACCAGGCTCCTCTGTCCATGGGATTCTCCAGGCTAGAATGCTAGAATACTAGAATGGGTTGCCATGCCCTCCTCCAGGGGATCTTCCCGACCCAGGGATCGAACCCACGTCCTTATGTCTCCTACATTGACTTATTACAGTAATGGTAAAGGGGGAAGTTTGGCTTCCAGGTTTTGTTTCTCCTTACAATAACAGCTTCCCTCTCAGTTCTGCATTGGACTATATTTTCTAAGCTGAAGCTTTAGTGATGATTTGCTGGCTGATTTCCCAAGAAGATATGGCAAACACATTATCCACCACTTGATGGCTGGTCTTCCTAGCAGAAGAAAGGATGTGGAGGATTTTAGGATCACTGGGGGAATATGAGGAGAGAGGGTAGAAGGAAACATTGAATAAAAGGCAAGGAAGGTAAGGATGGACTTTCTTGCAATTCTAATGATGACATCTATTGCCCTGTTAAAAGCAACTTCTCAAAGCTAGTTAACATAATTCTGAAAAAGATGTTTCTGCATGGCATCATGTGCATTCCAATACAAGAACAGACCTGAACCTAGGATTTGTTGAGTTCCTCATTCACTGGTGCTCTGCATTCACTTACTATTACCTTCAGAAGGATAAGCATTCTGATTTTTCTTCCAGGGAGACACCCCTCCCCGACTCTTAACTCCCATCCTTCGGGCAACATTGACTCCACTCCTGATGCCAGTTTCTGACTTATGCCTAGCCAATAAGAGCAAGCAATTTCCCCAGCCATAGTGACTGGTTGGAAGAGGGACATGTGACTCAGCCCAAGTCAATCAGAGAATCAGGAATAATTCCTGCTAATCCCAAAGCCCTAGTTTTTCAGTTGAATTTAAACTTGAAAGGTTCTGGGGTTGGAAACCATCTTGCCCTCACATGAAACTAAGAATCAAGCCAGTATAAAGAAGAGAGCAAAATAGAACTGAAAGTGGGAAAACAAAAACAAACAATATAGATCACTCCACTGGGCTATTACTTCAGCCTGGGGTTTATCCTGAGACTTTTCAGTTACAAAAGCTTTGCTTAAGTTGGGTTTGCGGGGTCACTGACAACTGAAAAAGACCCAACTATACAGGCATTTTATGTTCTCCTCTTACTTGATGTCCCTAACACTCATTAAAAAAGGCATTATCCTAACTTCAAACTAAGAAAAACAAGGCTTAGAAAAATTAATTACTTGTCCAAAGCCACATAGAGAGTATCAACTGTAATTTTAGAGAGTGAGAATCATTCTTAATATCTGTGACAATTTAAAATCATGCACAAGTTGCTGTCATACCTGTTAAAAAGAATGATCTGTTGAGAATCTGAGAATGGAAAACTTGCCTTTTATGTGTTTTCAACATGATGTGTGTTTGGGGTGGGGTGTACATGAGTGCATGTGTTTTTATTCAATATCAAGAGATTATCTGCATAACTGTTAAGAGCTTAGATTCTGGAGTTAAACTCCCAGGTTCAAATTTCAGCTCTTATTCTATTAAGTGTGTGATCTTGGACAAATTAATCTCTCTGTGCCTCAGTTTACTCATTTGAAAGTTGGAATGAGGATAATGAAAGCAGTGCCTTGTGGAATTGTTGGATTAGGTGAGTTAACACATGAGAAGTGCTTAGAAGGTGTCAGAAGAAGGAAAATTTCCCCACCATTCTGGATTCTTTTGGCTGATGTAATTATTAAACTCACACAAGAGAAATTAATGAGAAAAAAATTAATTCATATATACAGAAGTCTCAAATAAGTAGAACTTCCAAAGCTACCAAAGAAGGCTGTTTATATATCATTTTTAGACAAAGAAACAATTTTATGTGAATATTTAAGCAAACAAAAGGATGTGTGCCTGGTGCAGCAAACTAATGAAGAAGTAGCTAAGTTTGTCTATATAGCTTTCTTAGCCTTGAATTCCCTAACTCTGGTGATAAAGATACTTTCTATCTTCCTGCTATAAGAAGGATACCTTCACATGGGAGATTTATTTCCTGCTTTCAGAAGGAAATAAGAGGGTACCAGAATGCCTTGTTTATTTTTATTGGGATATAGTTGATTTACAGTGTTGTGTTAGTTTCAGATGTACAGCAAAGTGAATCAGTTACACATATATCTACTCTGTTTTAGATTATTTTCCCATATAGGTCATGACAGAGTATTAAGGTTCCCTGTGCTATACAGTAAGTCTTTATTAGTTATCTATTTTATATATAGTAATGCCCATGTATCAATCCCAGTCTTCCAATTTATCTTTCCCCTGCTCTTACCCTTCAATAACCATAGGTCTATTTTCAGACCTATTCTCAGAGTGTCTTCTTTTAAATATAATTTGCATTCCACTTGCTGTTTCTCAAGTAGTTTTAATTCAAAATAATCAATATGCCACTGGCCTGGCAAGGAACATGGGAAGAAGTGTCCAATCAGGGTGAGTACTCCCACCCTTGTCCAGATAGAATTTCTCTGGTCTGGTCAGCTAGTCCCTAAATCTTTCAATCATGGCGTAGGCATTACTTTTCTCCAACTCACACCGTGTTAAGGCCATTGGGAGTCATTTGATATGGAATGGATCAACTCCAATTAGGTTAGGCTGCAAGTAATATAAAACCCACATTAGCAATTGTTTAAATTAGCTAAAGGGACCTTTTTCTCATCTAAACCAAAGCAATCCAGAACCAATATTGCTGTCCATGGGATCAAGGATCCAGCTCACTCTCTTTGTTCCTCCATGGTCCACTTCATGGTTCAAGGTGTTTACTAATTTCCAGTGATTATTTAAATTTCAGTCACCAGAGAGGAAATAAGCTGGAAGAAGAGATTTCATGTTGGCATTTTTACAAAGCAATGTCCTAGAGCCTGCTCATATCCCCTACCTATTCTTCTTTAGTAACATGAAGTTACCAGATACTGCAGTGAATAGATATCAGATCCAGCGGATCCTATACACAAACGCACACATAATTATAGTCTAGATCCTGGTCCCCAGAGCATGCAGAACAGGTAAGCATCATCTCTTACTGAGAGTGCCAACTTGGCCAGACTCCCTCTCTGCAATGCCAGCAACACACCTCACACTCAGACCACCAGCTTCTCTAGAGTCTGTGTTAAGGTCAGTATTTTCCATATTTCCCTCTCTCTGTCTCTTTACCTCTCTCTTTTTTCTCTCTGTATATCTCTCTTTTCACTAGAAAAGAGACTTGCTTACATCTTAAAATTGATTTTGGATCACAGAAAACCTTAGTATGAGTATTCTTTTTTTAGAATATTACCTTATCTTTCTAAAATTTATATTAATATTTTAAACATTGCTATCACTGCAGTATTAAAATATAACCCTATCATCAAGAAACTAGGAGAAGAGTCCAAGATATTTAGACCACAAATCTTTGACACTGGCTTAAACTTTCAGACAGACTTGCCACAGGCAACTTAACAGCTTTGGTTTCTCTTCTTCCTGAATCTGCCAACCTGGAAGGGGATGAGGGGCCTTGCACTTTCTATCCCTGTATATCACTCTTGAGTAAAAAATAAGGGTCCCACCTATGTGGTTGGGCCTGGTGGACACTCCAACCTGGAGAGGCTCTTCAGCAGATGGGTACTGTTTACAGTGTGGCACAATAACCAGGAGAACAGGATTTCTAGCCAGACAACCTGGATTTTGAGCTCAGCTCTAACATTTACTGGGTGTGTGATCTGGAATGAATTGCTATCCACATCGAGTATATGTTTCATATACCCAAATGCTTAGTAATGTGTACCCAGTGGATAATAATGCCTTTAGTAAATGTTAACTATCATTAGTTTGCACATTAGTTGCCTTTGTATAAAAAGGGGAGGTAGACAATACTCTTTCCTTTTAAGGACAATGAAAAGAATCCATTAATCAAATATTTATTGAGAAAATACTATAGTTTATCTCAGTTAAGCACTTTTACCTGTGGTGGCAAAATGTAAGAGAAGAATGGTAAAAGGAGGAAGAGGAAGAAAGAGAGGAAAGGAGGCAGGTTGGCAGGTAGAATGTGTAACAGAAAGCCTCTGAGTGTGTACTTGGGGACCAAAATCATCACTGAGAACAAGAAGGCTATTGCTCCCTGAAGTTTTGTGCATTTCCAGTCCTTTGGGTAGACTCTCATCTGAAACTATCTAAAGGATGTGTGCACACCCAGGCAGGAGCAAGTATTACTCTACTTAGACTATTTAATAGCTAGCCAAGAAGGATGTTTTAACCATTCACCCCAGAACCAGAATTATGCATGAGGCCTTCCTTGTATGGTAGCATACATCATCACCATCATCATTACCCTCACCTTCACCACCACCATTAATGCCATCATCATCAAGGTCTCCTGACTTATTACCAACAACACAAACATTCCCTGTCCAGCTCCGTGTGCTAGGCACTGTGTCAGCACCAAAGATAAAAAGATGAAAGATCTGGTTTCTGGTCCCAGAAGCCTGTAGTATAGAAGACAAAGCTGTCTGGGACTGACAACAATGAGGCATGATGACAACTATGTGGGGAAAATGAACTAAGCTCCATGGGAAAGTGTGATTAATGGTCTGTTTTCTGCCTAAAATGGAAGCTTTTACCATCAAATATTATTCAAGAGCCAAGGAAATTCATCAAACAAAACAGCACTGATAGCACAAAACAAATGAGCACAACTACAAAGGGACTGCTACTCTGTGCAACCCCATAGACGGCAGCCCACCAGGCTCCGCTGTCCCTGGGATTCTCCAGGCAAGAACACTGGAGTGGGTTGCCAGTTCCTTCTCCAATGCATGAAAGTGAAAAGTGAAAGTGAAGTCACTCAGTCGTATCCGACTCTCCTTAAAAGTCTTTTTTTGTGGAAAAGGATTTATTTTTTAAAATTTTAGTGGGATGTAAGTGATTTACAATGCTGTGTTAGTTTCAGGTGCACCGCAAGCTGAATTTGTTATACATATACACATATCCACTCTTTTTTAGATTCTTTTCCCATATAGACCATTACAGAGTATTGAATATAGTTCCCTGTGCTTTAAATTGGAAGATTGGGATTGACATATAAAATTGGGATTGACACACTACTGTATATAAAATATAGGTAACTAATAAGTTCCTTAAAAGTCTTATAAAACTTCAGAGAAATGGCAGACTGAGGCCCTTTTCCTTGATCTGGTTCCAAACCTATAGCAGATTAAATATAGCCAATAAAAAATCCTATTCTAATTTCAAATCAGGGACCATGAAATAATAGGAAAAATCAAAAGCTACAGAGTTAGATCCTACAATTGATGCCATGGATGCCCAAGGAAGAGAATTGTGGGTATTGGGGAAGATCCAGGAATTCCAAAGGGATAAGATTTATGACCTAGAGCCCTGGAAGGGCTATTTGCTTTAAGAACAAGAGCCTAAGGGGGAAATAAAAAAGCGCTACAATTGGGCTTACTTAGTGGCAGGGAAGTGTTATCTTGCCCATGGCTTTGGATGCGTGCATGTGTGGGTGCTCAGTTGTGTCCAACTCTTTGCGACCCTGTGGACTGTAGCCCATCAGGCTCCTCTGTCCATGGGATTTCCCAGGCAAGTATAGTGAAGTGGGTTGCCATTTCTTCCTTCAGGGAATCGTCCCGACCCAGGGATCGAAACCACATCTCCTGCAACTCCTGCATTGGCAGGCAGATTCTTTACTACTGTGCCACCTGGGAAGCCTGGCTTTGGATGGATGGAACTAAAAACTACATGCCTGAAGTTAGGAACCCCAATTAGACTTTCTTGCATGGACACCTTCGTGGTGCCATGATGCCAAACATTAGAGAAATGTTTCTAAGCAAGTAAAACCCTTTGGACACCTGGTAGAACCAAACAGAAACCACTCTGTATGGATGTTTCCACATTCTGGAAGTCAGAGATCCTGGTAGGAGAGACACTAGCCCCCAGTGAAGATACGTTCACAATCAAAAATGAAAAGCTTGTACTGGGAAACTATCCCCCATGAGAGAGACTCCGTATATGCAACAAAGAATACAATAAAATGTCTGAAAGAGACTTTAAAAACCAGCAAAATAGTACAAACAAAACTGTACACCCTAATTTGACACAACTGAATAAGCAAGTATATTTAATCTGACCCAATCTAGAAAGGTCTTCACCCAAAGACCACATCCCATCTTATGTTTGAATTTCAACTGCTAGTAAATCATTGTCTCATATGAAATATTTTCTTCTTTCAGCCTTCATTTTAAAAGATGCAAATTCTCCTGAGAAAATTAATATGTTAACCTTTCTCAAATTTCAGTGTTTATTGGAGTATTCTGTGGAGCCCTTTCAAAATGAGCCCTACTCCAGTATAATGCTGAGTGAATTTAAGTGAATTTAACAGGGGGCCAGGCATCTGGATATTTAACTAGTGCCCCGAGTGATTTCCAGAGTAAAATAAGGATGGGTTTAAACTTCTGACCAAGTGATCTGCTGTAGAAACTGACTAGGGGCTGAGAATCAGTTGAGAACTCTTATTAATAACTCTATATTTTGAATGAGAATCTCTTCATTTGTATGAGTTATAGATAGTCTGTAGATATTCTTCTACATACACACATTTTAAGTCATATAGACTTTCTACCTTTCATTTAAGATGATATTTTAGCATATGGTCATGGCTATTGGCAGTAGAAGTGGAGAGGAAGAATAAAGGCAGGGAGATCTGCTAAATCCAAAGCTAAGAATTAAGGAATAACAAGGAGAAATTGTTATGTCTGCCTCAAATACAGCTTGGGGTGTCAGAGACATGGACTACTTGCCAGATATCTCTAAGCTATTCTACACTTCCACACCTCCCTGCAGGGACCGTGGCTGTGTGGCTAGTTCAATGAGCAGAAGCAGCGTATGTCATTTTCAGAACAAACTCTTAAGAGCTGTCTGCAACTGTTTGCCACCCAGTTCCTCGTCTCCAAGCTTAGGTAGGGGTCAGCTCCCCAGGGAGGGTCACCTGAACTCAATCAAAGTCACGTGAGTTATACATAAACCTTTGTGGTAAGTTTGTTCAAATTTAGGAGAAGATATGTTTGTTATCACGTAAAGTCTAAACTAATACACTTGTCTATGAGAAAAGGAAATGGGTAAAATTTTATTTAAAAAAAATAGCTTCCCATGCCCAATCTAATGGTTGTAGAGAACAGTTCTTCTCTTGCACCCTCTTTTTCTATTTACCTGCTATCACGCTCCCAACATCTTTAACTTCCTAAAAATGAACAAAGATCCTGATAAACTCCAAGATACCACTTGTTCATTTTCTTTTGCTACTATCTCATCCTTTAAGCAGAGTTCCATGAAACCATGTTGTGTGTGTGGGTGTGAAAGTGTTGTTTTTAGGAAACAAAAGATCCTGATATCTCTAGTCCATATCTGATAAGAGTAATAACTGGCAATGCTCACATTTTACTGACCTCTTTAGAGCTAGTTTCCTTTCGGTGTAAAGAGACTAGCAGAACCAAGCAGATGTTCTGGCCACTCTGCAGCTGCTTGATTTACAATGTGACACCACATTTATGAAATCAGGTGGGAGACCCCATGGCATCCTAAGGTTTCAGGAAGGGAAATTCACAAGTGTGAGTCAATCCAGGTTCCATGCTGTCAAGTGCTCTGCAATGGGAAGTTGCTGTGAGTTTCCCAAAGGATGGCCACGGGTGCTGGGGGAGGACAGGAATGAACATAAAGCACTGTGCTTCCTTCCTTGACAGGACCGGTGGGAGGGACAGCAGGAAGAGGAAGCATGGAGAGGGATCCCAAGAAGCAAGGAAAGAAACCTCATTTTTCAAACTGATACCTTCCCCTAAGTTTTCTTCCCAACTCCCACTCCAGCATGAGGAGGATTCAGGAACAATCTCCATGGCAGTGAGGGAACACCTGCCCAGGGCATGTCCAGAAGTTTGCACCATTCCTTTCACACACATCCCACTCTTGTGTGCACAATAAAAAATGGGGTCTCTGTGGGCTGCAAAAAGGTCTGGTTTGGAGATTAGTGAGCCAAAGAGAATCAAATAAAGTTTGACAACATCAGGGTTGAGAAAGCTATCCTGAGGCAACATACTTAGTAATTTGCAGTGATGCTTCGGTGCAGCAGCTTGCAAAGACAGTCTCAACAGTCTATTGTTTACTGCTTCTAAGTGAACTGCATGCTAATTGTATTTAAAAAGATATGTTCAAACTTCTCTCATGCTTTTAATAAGATTACAAAACCATGGGTCATGAAGTTTGCCAGCCACTCTTGTGATAAAAATAAAAACAAACTCAGTAGTACCCTGGCATTGCAACATTTGTTCAATTAATGAGTGAATAAAGGGCCAAGAGGAGAAGGTAGCTGGGGAAACAGGAAGAAATGCAGTGTTAGGCATTTTGGGTTTAGGATGCTAATTGAAACATGTCTACTAGATTGACAGATTTGACTACTTAAAAATTTAAAATTCTATATGACAAAGGATATCACAAATAAAAGTGTAAAACAAGCAACACATTGAAGGAAAGTATTGCAACATCTAAATGAAAGATTAGTATCCAAAATATATGTATTTCCTAAAAAATCTACAAAAGGTCCATATCTCGATAGTTAAATGAGCAAAGGTTATGAACAGACAGTTTGCAGAAGGATTTCAAATGTCAATAAACAGATGGTGAAATGTCAATAAAAAGCTAATGAAATGTATTAATAATAAAGAAATGCACATGAACAGCCAGATTTCAGTGTTTTTGGCAAAAAAAATTGAAAACATTGACGATTTCAAGTATTGAAGATGATATTAAGAAACAAGCATTTTCATTCAACATAAAAGAAGCATACATTTTAAAGTCTTTTGTTTGAGGAAGGGAAGCAATCTGGCAAGAGTTATCACAATTTTAAATGTATCTACATTTTTAGCAATGTCATTGCTACCAACCAAGCTTACATAGACACATGTGCCCATATAGCATGAGCTAAAATGTTCTTGGCTGCTTCATATTTAATATTGAAAACTGGGGAAAATCCAAATATCCATCAGTGGTAGAGTGATCTTGTATATTATGATACACCCATTTAAAGAAATTTTATACTGTTGTTTAAAAAAGAAAGTAGTATACTTTTATACTGAAAGATCTCCAAATAAAATAGAAAGTCAACTGGTAAAGGATACAATATGTGAGTCCATTAAATTACATGGCAAGAGGACTAGAAAGATATCCACTACACTATACATGTTTGTTTCCTTTGGGATGGGTGATCATTACAGAAAAGGTGGAGGGGTTACCCTTACATTTTACTTTAACCATTTTAATATAGTCTTTACCACAAGGAATTTTAAGAGACAGGAAATTGATGGAGCATAAAGCAAGAGAATCCTTTTGATTTTGTTGCCTAGAGAGGCAGAATAGTACAGTGGTTAAAGATCATGCGCTCTAGAATCTTACTGCTCAGTTTCAAATTCTATCCACCCTGCTCTATTTAATATTATGTGAATTTTAAGCAAAGTTCTTAATCCCTTGGACTGCTGCATCCTCATCTTCAAAGTAGGATTTATAGATTTCACATAGAAGTGATACCATTCTGTATTTGTCCTTCCCTGTATGACATTTCACAAATACTGTAAGATATCACTTCTTTGTGAAATCTGAAAAGCCAAGCTCATAAAAACATTGCAGAATGGTGGTTACCAGAGGCTAGGAATGGGGGAATTGAGGAGATGTTATTTAAGGATACAAAGTTCCAACCAGTAGATGAATAAGTCCTGAGGATTTAATGCACAGCATAGTGACTATAGTCAACAATATTGTATTATAAAGTTCACAGTTACTAAGAGACTAGATCTTAATCTTTTCCCACCACAAAAAGAGAAATGATAATTGTGTGATGTGTTAGAGATGGTAGCTAAAGTTATAATGGAAATTGCAAAATATAAATGTATCAAATCAACACAGTATATACCTTTAATTACACAATTTGTTGATGTTATTTTAGTCACTGAGTCGTGTTCAGCTCTTTTGTGATCCCCATTAACTGTAGCCCACCAGGCTCCTCTGTCCCTGAGATTTCTGGCAAGGATATTGGAGTGGGTTGCCATTTCCTTCTCCAGGGGATCTTCCCAACCCAGGGATCGATCAAACCACGTATCCTGCACTGCAGGTGGATTCTTTACCACTGAGCCACCTGGGGAGCCATATTATGTCAATTACATCTCAATTAAGGCAAATTTTAAAAATAAACAAGCAAGGTGGAATTGATAGTGCTTCGTATGTACTAATGTTATTATTAATATTGCTTCTAGTGACAGCAAGTTAGGTTATAAATCATTTTCTCAGTGTCTCATCACAATAATCAGTTTGGCAATAAATAGCATCTACATAGTAAAACATAAATTTTGATTAGTTTTAATATTAAGAATGAACATATGGGGACAATGCATAGACTAATGAATCATATTTGTGAAACAGAAAATAAATGTTATTAAAATTGACACTATGAAAGTAATAGCTATTAAAGCTGTATAAATAATCAAAAAATGATTTAAAAGGAAAGAATGGCTTATTTTGAAAAACTGGAAAGAGAGGAATTACATTTGTTAACTTAGGTCAATTTAGTTAAAATATTTCAAAATAAAGAGTACTATATCCTATCTAAAGCTGGTAATTAAAGAAACAGAGGTATATGAACTTTATTCCAAGTACAGAGCTGGACATTAGAAACACTAAAAAAATAAAAGTTTAAGAATTTTCTTCAAAAAGAAGCATCAGGGAGCCTTTCATTTTTAAATTGGTACAATTGAATTTTATATATACAATTTGAATTTGAATTTTATAATATAATGCATTTGTTTTCAATGAATTATATAATGCATTTATATAATATAATGCATTGTTTTCATGATATTAAAACAATGATAGAAGGCTTTTACCATAATGAAGGCATGATATGTGTGGGTTATGTGTTGACTGTATGCAAATTCATTAGATGGAGAGTTATACTCAAAAATCTGATCGCAGCTGTTGTCACTAGGGAAGGAAAGAGATGGCTGAGGGACAAGAGTAAGATAAGTACTTTTCACTGAATTATTTTTCTATCTTTTAAATTTTGTGTCATGTGCATGTATCATTTATCCCCAAAATAATAATTTTGTAAAAACCTCTGCTTTTCTCCACATTATGGTCCTGTCCAAAGGGAAGAACCCCAAGCTTCCCAAAAAAGTGCTATCAAGACTTGTACCGCTCTCCCAACTTCCTGTGCCCATAGTCACTGTTTTTCCTCTGTCAGCCCTGCCTGCACCTTCACTCGGGGACACCTGCAGAATTCCAGGAAGAACAGATGCACCACCTCTGGAGGACTGTGAATTCACATTTAGAGACTAATTTTGCAAAATGTTACAAAACAATAAAAATAACCCGCCTCCTTCTGTGTTTCAACAACTGCGAATAGAGAACAATGCAAAGTAATATATGCGACTGGTAACAAGGTGAGAAAACAGGATTTTGTGGGCTGGGGGCTGAACCATGGCTGGGGCCAGAGTTGTCTGGATAACTGTCCAGCTTTGTGGAACATGTGTCTGTAGACGGGAAGACCGTGGTCACACGCAATCTAGCATGACTAATGACAACCATAATTCCAAAGTAATAAGGAGCATGAATAGTGATAGGGTATACATGGGGGCTCATTGTTAAAATGACTCATTATGTTGACCTCGAAAACAAAGAATAAAAATCACAGTGACCTTTGAGACTGATCAAATTGTCCAAATGACATTCTGTTTTCTCACTGGCTCCTACCTTCTCAAAGCTACAAGACCACTGGATTTCAGACCTCTGACTACATGACCACAGGACTCAACTACTGGCTAAAAATTTACCATGCCTTCAGAGAATTTTTCAATGGCAGGATATAAGAAAGACCCCATCAAAAAGGGAGGACACTGGTTCTCCTTAAGGCCAGACACCTTCTCTTTCCCTCTAATAAATTTACCTTTTGCCTGACTGCCCGGCTCACTCTTTTTCTCTGCACTCACCTTACAAATAGTATTTCAAGATAACTGTAACAAATGTAATAATATATGAATGTATCATCACTTTATTTTTTTGCTGGAGAAGTCCCAGCATCATAGATAGTGCTAATATTAATGGGGTTTGTTGCCTATATTCATAACTGGAAAAAATGCTGAATTTCAGCTAGAAGTTAGTGAAAATAAATATGTAATTGGTCTCATCTAAGATCATGGATACCTTGAATTTCATCTGTAGACCTGAAATGAAGACCCTGAGCTAGACTCATATGTACTCAGAATTATGAATCCTGTTTAAGATGCACTGGTTAGTCTGTAGTGAGTCTTGAAGATTTAGACACATTTTGAGAGCAGAGAGAAGCCACATGCCAGACTAGAGAGAATTGTGTATTGACTCAAAGTTAAATACATTAAAATTCAAAAGAAGAAACCTAGACTTTTAAATGGATTACCGGGGGTATGTGGCACTTATCATAGTTTGGGGAAATTAGAATTGCCTTCATTCACTTTATCTCCCCAGGCTAGTAAGAGATGATTACAGAAATCACAAATTAGAAATATTTTGCACTTTTGATGAAATTTTACTCCTTTAGTTGAATGTTATGTTATGCTTAATGTTATGTTACCTTAATGTTATGTGCACAGGGATGTTAAATAATGTGCCAGGCTATATAAATTTTTAAAACCTGGCCCTAAGTGTTTTGACATTCTTTCCATTAAGAACCCCATAAGGTGGGGTTCTATGTCTCCTCCCTTCAAGTCAGGGTTAGAAGTACAGTATAGAATAGAATCTTTGAAGGTAAATCCTAAAAGGTTATGGAGCTTCTACCTTGCTTGCTAAAATGTAAGAAGTCTGAATATCCTAAGGCTGCCATGCTACGAGGAAACTTCAAGCACACTTTGAGGCACTGTGCATCACCCCAGTCAACAGTCTCAAATAGCTCAGTCTTTATCTATGTGAATGAAAGAACCATCATATAGCTCCATCCTCCAGTCAGTTGAGTAGGTCCCCAGACATTCAAGACTTTCCCAGCCAAGTCCCCAGTCACAGAAGCACAGCCAAGTCATTCATGTTCTACTTAACCGAACTCCTGATCCTCAGAATAAAACAACTGAGTATTTTTATGCCATGAGGCTTTGAAATAGTTTGTTATACAATCAAAGATAACAAAACATAGAGGAAGCTGGTGGAAAAGCTTAAGTGGTCAGTAAATAGATATGGTGACCAGACACTGATAGAAATTCATCCGAGCAACCCCAAACCAACCCTTTATATTCATTAAATTGTTGTTCTAAAGCAGTGCCTTAGCCACAGGCCATGGATCAAGCAAACAATTGGCAGAAGCATTTACTATTATATGTTACTTCTGAGCCAGATCTATGAAAAAGCTGACCCTACTCCACTTTATTTTTGCCCACCCACCACTAGCAAGCATAGGATTCCAAGGCTTAAAATGCTGGGTCGTGAGATAGGTGGAGTCTGAGACCCTGAATGATTGTGTGGAGGAAAGCTATCCATTCCCGGAGACAGCCGTGTTGGATTGTTACATGCATAACCTGATATATTTCTATATATCATTGGGACACTGAAATGTCAGGGTTCATTTGTTACAGCAACTTGCATTTCCTTAATACAGTAATTATAAATAGCAACTCACACTTGACCTCCATGTCAAGAGAATAGTAAGCAATGGTAATGACTATGGAGAATCTAAAAACATCAGTTCCAACTCAACCCTAGCCAATTTCTGTCATGTGAAGATGTGAAATTGATTGCCAGATGTTCCTATCTATTTGAGAGAAGCTAGAAGGCATATTTTTACATTAGTCTTCTAATTTTTAATGGTTTATTTTCTTTAAGAAAAATCTCTGAGAGGCCAAGCAAAACACACCTTGAAGCCCATTTCGTGACACTGTACCTCCCTGAGTTTTATAAAGGATTGGTGGGATCCCTTTATAATGTTGGTATTTGATGAAAAGGCTAACACAACATTGTAAAAATTTAAAAAGCAAATCACATCATCAGACATTTATCCTATCTGTCACATCTTCATCAGAATTATGATCTCAAAACAGTCCATCTCTTCCTCAAAAAAGCCTTCCATTTCAACAGAATAAAGTTCTTTTTAGCTCAACAGTCAAGGCCCTCCACAATCACTCTAGCCTAATCTCCTGCACTATCTTTTTCCAGCTTAATCTTTTCCAGCTTCACCTTTTTCATACTTTTTGCCATCCCATGTAACTTCCAAACTCTGCTTTGCTCATGCTGTTGCATAGAACAATTTCACCTCATTGTTAAAGGTTCACCTGTTGGACATCACAGGGCAAAGAGTAAGAAAATTGTGGGACTAAAAAAACCTCAATAGCTATGTTCACAGATTCACACAGAGTAAGACATGACTGAAGCAACTTAGCATGCACACTGGCACAGGTAAATCAGGCAGGATAGGCCTGTAGTGGGAGTTCTCATACCTCACTAGGTACCTGCCAATTACTCCAAACAGGATGAAACAAACATTGACATCTGTGACAAGAAGGTGCTCTTACTTTACTATCCAATAGGAAGAAGAAAACTCTCTGCCTCAGGACAGCCCAAACTGTAGCAGCCCAGCCAATGAGAAGTCTGTATACTTCGGTTGCCCAGCTTCTTCCAATGGACTCTTTGGTTTTCACAGCCCTTCCCAACTCCTCCCTTTCTCCTATATAAGCAAGAACCCCTTCCTAGTATTCTGGATTTGCCTCTGATCCACCATAGTCTACACCTCTGGAGTTGCAATTCCTCTGCTATTCCCAAAGAAAATCACTTTTGCTGGTCAAATACCTGTATATCAAGTTATTAAATTGACAAAACAGATATATCTGCCTGCAGAATCTGTGACACTTGCTGAGTAGCCTTGGCAAAGTCACTTAAAGCTCTGTAAGCAGCCTATCATAGAGGCTGCAAATGCCAGGTGCCCCCAGCCATCTATTCAGATAGCTCAGAGGTCACCAAACTCTTTCTGTAAAGGGCAAGATAGTAAGTATTTTCAGTAAATATTAAGTATTCTCTCCAGAGTGGCCTCAGCTACTGGACAGTGGAAGCAACCTTGGTCAACGCATAATCAATTGAGCGTGGCTGTATTCCAATAATAGTTTATTTATGGACACTGAACTCTGAATTTTTTCAATTTTCATGTAATGAAACATGATTTTTCTTTTGACTTTCTTCAACTATTTGAAAATGTAAAAAACATTCTTAGCTTGTGGGCTGAACCACAACAAGTGGCTGGCTAGGTTTGACCTTTGGGCTAGGGCAGCGGCCTCTAAACTTTTTGTCACGAGTAACCAGTTTGAAAATTCTGAACGAGATAGGAATACCAGACCACCTGACCTGCCTCTTGGGAAACCTGTATGTAGGTCAGGCAGCAACAGTTAGAACTGAACATGGAGCAACAGACTGGTTCCAAATAGGAAAAGCAGTACATCAAGGCTGTATATTGTCACCCTGCTTATTTAACTTATATGCAGAATACATCATGAGAAATGCTGGGATGGAGGAAGCACAAGCTGGAATCAGGATTCCCAGGAGAAATATCAATAACCTCAGACATGCAGATGACACCACCCTTATGGCACGAAGTGAAGAAGAACTAAAGAGCCTCTTGATGAAAGTGAAAGAGGAGAGTGAAAAAGTTGGCTTAAAACTCAGCATTCAGAAAACTAAGGTCACGGCATCTGGTCCCATCACTTCATGGCAAATAGATGGGGAAACAATGGAAGCCATGGCAGATTTTATTTTTCTGGGCTCCAAAATCACTTCAGATTATTATTGCAGCCATGAAATTAAAAGACGCTTACTCCTTGGAAGGAAAGTTATGACCAACCTAGACAGCATATTAAAAAGCAGAGACATTACTTTGTCAACAAAGGTCCATCTAGTCAAGGCTATGTATTTCCCAGTGGTCATGTATGGATGTGAGAGTTGGACTATAAAGAAAGATGAGCAGCAAAGAATTGATGCTTTTGAACTGTGGTGTTGGAGAAGACTCTTGGGAGTCCCTTGGACTGCAAGGAGATCCAACCAGTCCATCCTAGCGGAAATCAGTCCTGAATATTCATTGGAAGGACTGATGTTGAAGCTGAAACTCCAATACTTTGGGCACCTGATGCAGAGTTGACTCATTGGAAAAGATCCTGATGCTGGGAAAGATTGAAGGCAGGAGGAGAAGGGGATGACAGGGGATAAGATGGTTGGATTGCATCACCGACTCAATGGACATGGGTTTGGGTAGACTCCGAAAGTTGGTGATGGACAGGGATGCCTAGTGTGCTGCAGTTCATAGGGTCGCAAAGAGTCGAATATGACTGAGGGACTGAACTGAAAAGAACTGAACCTGTCTGAAGACAAGAAGACAAGTTTTCCATGAACTGGGATTAAGGGAATGGTTTGAGGATGATTCTGGTGCATTACATTTACTGTGCATCCTATTTCTGTTATTATTACATCAACTCCACTTCAGATCATCAGGCATTCAATTCTCAAGTTTGGGGACCCCTGGGCTATAGTGTCTAGAGTTTGCCAACCCTTGAACTAGTTTATGATCATATCACCCAACCCTGGACAATGGGACATCTGCAAAAGCTTTCTGGGTTGTCCCCCTGGACAACAGTTCTCTCTGTTTTAAGAAACACTGGAGGAAACACATCTTTCCTTGGCCCAGACGTTGTCTTATCTCTACCTAATGGCCTCTTGGGTCATGAGAGGCAAGCCTGATGATGTTGCCAGGATGTTGAGAGGAATGACAAATAGAAAGATTCTGAATTTTTGTTGATATTACTTAGTTGCCAAAGCAACCCTGAAACCATCTGATGCCAGACTATATTTCATAAGAAAATGAACTTTCCTCACAGTACGATGTGTTTTGCAGTGATGAATCAAACAGAGGAGCAGTAAGGCCAATTCAGGTTTGGGTTTTAGGGGAGAGTGTGTGTGGTCCACAGCGAATTCAAAAACTGTAATAAAACCAACTAAAAGTCCATCTGCTTTTTATTATCTCTATGTACCAGCAATACTAAACCATGCCAGTGATAAAATCCTCGCCCTTGTCAAGGCTCAATGCTCCCATGGCTCCCCTACCTTGGTACCCAATTAATATTTTATAACCTGCTATCAGGCATTTCCTAACTGGCATGTAGTCCGCAGTACTTATCACAGTGTCTTAATTTTAAACCCTCTGCTGAAATGTTGAAGAACCCATTATCCACACACATGCACATGAGGATGCACATGAACACATGTGGTAAAGTGAGTCATGTTATAATTGCATTCTACTAGTTTAAGAAAATGAAGAATATTCTCAGGTTTTGTCACTTGACATTTCTTAAACCCACAGTGGAATTATGAGACCTACATCTTATTGTGGCCTCACATAGCTTTATAATAGCTTCTCAAGGCCTGGCTGTGTTTATTAGGGCAATCCTGGAAAAGGGTGCATTTGATTGAGGAAAAAAGAGAAGCATCCAAATAAACTTCAAATGGCTCACTTGAATTTACTCAAGAAATGCACAATGTCCCCAAATAAAAAAGTTAGCCCACACCCTGGCGGTTCAGACAGTAAAGAATCTGCATGCAAGGCAGGGGACTTGGGTTTAATCCCCGGGTTGGGAAGTTCCCCTGGAGAAGGGAATGGCTACCCACCTCAGTATTCTTGCCTGGAGAATTCCATGGACAGCTACAGTTCATGGAATCGCAAAGAGTTGGACACAACTGAGTGACTAACACTCTCACTTTCACTTTCAGAAAAAAATGTAGCCAAAGCACCCTGGATTCAGAATCATCAGAAGTGGAGGATGCATGGATGGCTGGAGAGGACCCAGCACTTACACAGCATGCCTTACTCCCTCTGACTCTACTGAGACACCCCCAACAATTTAATCAGGACAAACTATGATTTAGCATGTCCTGCAGCCATTTTCTGTAGAAAATGTGTGCACATGACTGAAACATCAAACTTTTATTTTTAGCAAGGGTCTTTCTCAGCCGCATTTTTGCTGGGTATAAAATCACACACTTACGCATTCATGCATATACTTTCATACATATGCACATGTGCGTACATGTGTGCAAGTTGCTTTGGTCATACCCAACTCTTTATGACCCTGTGGACAGTAGCTCCCCAGGCTCTTCTGTCCATGGGATTCTCCAACCAAGAATACTGGAGTGGGTTGCCATACCCTCCTCAAGGGGACATTCCTAACCCAGGCATCAAACTCATGTCTCTTATGTCTCTTGCATCAGAAGGCAGGTTCTTTACCACTAGCACCACCTGGGAAGCACACATATGCACATAAGCACACAACAAACACACAAAAACATATACACTGACAAATAAACAGGTGTGCACACAAATGCATATATGTATGCAGACATATAACACACATAAGCATACACTCGTAGGCAAAGAGACACTTGCATATACAAGCTCTGCACATATACATCTGAACATAGACATGAACACAAAGACACATGTATACACTTGTGTCTCTTGTACACACACAAGACAAATATGTGCCCACATCCACAACCCTCAGCACCTGGACATTCGATTTCTTTGGTTTAATTTAACATTGCAGAGTTGACAAAGAGCAGCTCAAAACTCAGACAAAACTGATTTGAAACCCAGCCCTGACTCTTTCTAGCTAGATGATCGTGAACAAGTTATTTAGTTTCTCTGAACCTTAGTTCTCTAACATAAAATAAGAATAACAATAGAACTGTTGTAGGCATTAAAAGATATGATGTTTATAAATGCTCAGCACAATCCTTGTCTCTTAAGTACTGAATCTATGTTTTTATTTTTATCATCATCATCATCATTCTCTTGGTCACATCTAGACAGCCACATGTAATGATCAGGAGCCAGACTTGAGGCAGTGCATGTGGTTTCCTGGTTCAAAGGTGATGAGAACCAAAGGATTTTATGTGACCCCCAGCCACCAGAAGTAGGTAAGGGCCCACTAGCCCACTGGAAGACACCTGCTGCCCCCAAGCCCCTGCCCTGGCCTGGCCTGCCTCCTGCCAGTAGAGGAGTTTCTCTGGTTGGGCTGGGTCCAGACAGCATGACTCCTGTCCACAGGCCCATCTGGGTTGCACACAGTGTCTGTTAATGTGCATTTCCAAGAATCAGAGCAACTGAGTCTCACTTTGGAAAGTGGAAATCTCTTGACTTGAAGGTTGGATTAATGCTGTGCTCAGCATCCCCAGGGCTCCCAAATTTGTGGATGCCAGTAGAAAATCATGTCCCAGATGCAAGCAAGGTCCATTAGGAAGAGGAATCAAGGACAGGAGAGACAAAATTGAGAAAGTTCAGATGAGGACTGATGATGGAAAGGTGACCAAGGACGATGACTTAAAGGAGGCCTGGGACCCAACCAGAATCATCTACTATCAAGTGAGTTTGTCTCTCTCTCTCTCTCTCTCTCTCTCAGTCTCTCTCCAAGAGTGCATTCAAAAAATTGCTGTATTTTCCTATTACTTCATGAACTAAAATTAAAAATAGGTCAGAGAATCGTTTGTTATTCACTGAGCCAAAACATCTGCACCTTCAGTTGAGATCTACAATAAACAGTCTGCTTCTATCTTGTCTTACAGGAGAGCTGTTGCCTGTAAGTGCAGACAGATGCACACCAAAATAATAAATAAATAAAATAAACAAAATAAAATGCAGTCAGACAAACTCCAGAACAAATTTGTTCCACCTGGCCTCTCGAAGGGCAATAAGGATTGTTGCCATTTTGAAACTGCCCTAGTGCTTTCTGTTTATCCAAGATCACTGGCTTTCCTAAAATTTGTAACCATTTCATGTTTTTAGCTGGGAAAGCATTTTATGTTTTTAGCAACTGAACAACCACATGTTTCTTAGCAGATATGGATAAAATGTTACAACCCCACTGAAGTATAGTTAATGTACAATATTAGATGTTGTATGTGTACAATATAGTGATTCAAAAATATTTAAAAGTTATTCTCCATTTAGAGTTATTATCAAATATTGGCTATATTCCCCATGTTGTACAATACATCCTTGTAGCCTATTTTATACCTAATAGTTTGTACTTCTTAATCCTCTACCCTTATATTGCCCCTCTCCTTCCCATCTCCCTACTTGTAACCACTTGTTCCCTATATCTGTGAATCTGCTTCTTTTTTGTTGTATTCACTAGTTTGCTGTGTTTTTTAGTTCCCACATAAAAGTGACAACACACAGTATTTCTTTTTCTCTGTCTGATTTATTTCACTTGACATTATACCTTTCAAGTTCATCCAAATAGCAAAATTTTGTTTTTTATGGCTGAGTAGTATCTCACTGTATATATGTATCACATTTTCGTTATGTATTCATCTATTGATGGACACTTAGGTTGCTTCCAAATCTTGGTAATTGCAAATAATCACAGCAAAGTAGTATTAAATGGAGATATGGATGTAGTTTCTTGATCCAGGGTATAGTTTCAAGTGGACCCTCCCAGGAGAAGAGACAAGGAAGCTTGAGTGAGGACAAGTTCATGAGAGACATTGGGTTTTGTGCCCAGAGATAGTGAATGTCTACAAGCAACCGCAATTTGGAGATTATTTTTATTGGTAGTTTTACAGTCTTAAAAAAACAAGTGAGCATAGAATTTTGGGGCCACCTGAGACACATGGTTTATACTTATATAAACATAAAATATATTTATATTTTCTCCTTCAGCCTTGCTCCTGTAAGCTCAGTTGCATCTACCTATCAATAAGAGTACTACTTCTTCATGGTATCCACAAAGACCTTGGATAGTAGCTGCACCTTTAAGAACTAGAAATGCTTCCATTTACTTGTTAGTAGCATTTTTTAAAAAGTGTTCTATATCTTAATGGAGTTAAGCTTACATGACTAGTACAGCCAAGGCTGTGTTAGCCAGCTGAGGCAAAACTCAGTGTGCAGAACCCCTTCAAAATGACCCTGAGAGATGGGATGGAGAGGGAGGTGGGAGGGAGAGTCAGGATGGGGAACACATGTACAACCATGGCTGATTCATGTGAATGTATGGTGAAGCCACTACAATATTGTAAAGTAATTAGACTCCAATTAAAATTTTAAAAAATTAAAAATTAAAAAAAAATTATGCTATTAATGCTTAGCTAGGACCTAATGAACCAGGTGGAGAGGTCTGACAGAATGTGATCCACTGGAGAAGGGAAGAGCAACCACTTCAGTATTCTTGCCTTGAAAATCCCATGAACAGTATGAAAAGGCAAAAAGATAGGACACTGAAAGATGAACTCCACAGGTATGTAGGTGCCCAATATGCTACTGGAGATCAGTGGAGAAATAACTCCAGAAAGAATGAAGGAATGAAGCCAAAGCAAAAACAACACCAAGTTGTGAATGGGACTAGTGATGGAAGCAGGGTTCAATGCTGTAAACAGCAATATTGCATAGGAACCTGGAATGTTAGGTCCATGAATCAAGACAAATTGGAAGTAGTCAAACAGGAGCTGACAAGAATGAACATCAACATTCTAGGAATCAGTGAACTCAGATGGACTGGAATGGGTGAATTTAACTCAGATGACCATTATATCTACTATGGGCAGGAATCCCTTAGAAGAAATGGAGTAGCCATCATAGTCAACAAAAGAGTCCAAAATGCAGTACTTAGATGCAATCTCAAAAATGAAAGAATGATCTCTGTTTATTTCCAAAGCAAAACATTCAATATCACGGTAATCCAAGTCTATGCCCTGACCAGTAACACTGAAGAAGCTGAAGTTGAACAGTTTTATGAAGACCTACAAGACCTTCTAGAACTAACACCCCAAAAGGATGTCCTTTTCATTATAGGGGACTAGAATGCAAAAGTAGGAAGTCAAGAAACGCCTGGAGTAACAGGCAAATTTGGTCTTGGAGTACAGAATGAAGCAGGGCAAAGGCTAATAGAGTTTTGCCAAGAGAACGCACTAATCATAGCAAACACCTTCTTCCAACAACACAAGAGAAGACTCTACACATGGACATCACCAGATGGCCGACACCGAAATCAGATTGATTATATTCTTTGCAGCCAAAGATAGAGAAGCTCTATACAATCAGCAAAAATAAGACCAGGAGCTGACTACGGCTCAGATCATCAACTCCTTATGACCAGATTCAGACCTACATTGAAGAAAGTATGGAAAACCACTAGGGTGTTCAGATATGACCTAAATCAAATCCCTTATGACTATAGAGTGGAAGTGAGAAATAAATTTAAGGGACTAGATCTGATAGACAGACTGCCTGATGAACTGTGGATGGAGTTTTGTAACATTGTACAGAAGACAAGAATCAAGATCATCCTCAAGAAAAAGAAATGCAAAAAGGCAAAATGGCTGTCTGAGGAGGCCTTACACATAGCTGTTGCAAAGACAGAAAGTGAGAAAAGGAAAGATATACCCATTTGAATGCAGAGTTCCAAAGAAGAGCAAGGAGTGATAAGAAAGCCTTCCTCAGCGATCAGTGCAAAGAAATAGAGGAGAACAATAGAATGGTAAAGACTAGAGATCTCTTTAAGAAAATTAGAGATACCAAGGGAATATTTCATGCAAAGATGGGCTCAATAAAAGGCAGAAATGGTATGGACCTAACAGAAGCAGAAGATATTAAGAAGAGGTGGCAAGAATACACAGAAGAACTATACAAAAAAGATCTTCATGACCTACGATAGTGTGATCACTCACCTAGAGCCAGACATCCTAGAATGTGAAGTCAAGTGGGCCTTAGGAAGCATCACTATGAACAAGGCTGGTGGAAGTAATGGAATACCAGTTGAGCTATTTCAAATCCTACAAGATGATGCTGTGAAAGTGCTACACTCAATACGCAAGCAAATTTGGAAAACTCAGCAGTGGCCACAGGAATGGAAAAGATCAGTTTTCATTCCAATAGCAAAGAAAGGCAATGTAAAAGAATACTCAGACTACTGAACAATTGTACTCATCTCACACGCTAGTAATGTAATTCTTAAAATTCTCCAAGCCAGGATTCGGCAATATGTGAACCGTGAACTTCCAGATGTTCAAGCTCGTTTTAGAAAAGGCAGAGGAACAAGAGATCAAATTGCCAACATCTGCTGGATCATCGAAAAAGCAAGAGAGTTCCAGAAAAACATCTGTTTCTGCTTTATTGACTATGCCAAAGCCTTTGACTGTGTGGATCACAATAAACTGTGAAAAATTCTGAAAGAAATGGGAATACCAGACCACTTGACCTGCCTCTTGAGAAACCTGTATCTAGGTTAGGAAACAACAGTTAGAACTAGACATGGAACAACAGGCTGGCTCCAAATAGGAAAAGGAGTACCTCAAGGCTGTATATTGTAGCCCTGCTTATTTAACTTATATGCAGAGTACATCATGAGAAACACTGGGCTGGAAGAGGCACAAGATGGAATCAAGATTGCCAGGAGAAGTAGCAATAATCTCAGATATGCAGATGAAACCACCCTTTTGGCAGAAAGTGAAGAAGAACTAAAGAGCCTCTTGATGAAAGTCAAAGAGGAGAGTGAAAAGGTTGGCTTAAAGCTCAACATTCAGAAAACTAAGATCATGGCATCCAGTCCCATCACTTCATGGCAAATAGTTGGGGAAACATTGAAAACAGTGGCTGACTTTATTTTTCTGGGCTCCAAAATCACTGCCGATGATTAATGCAGCCATGAGATTAAAAGATGCTTACTCCTTGGAAGAAAGTTATGACCAACCTAGACAGCATATTAAAAAGCTGAGACATTACTTTGTCAACAAAGGTTCATCTAGTCAAGGCTATGGTTTTTCCAGTAGTCATGTATGGATGTAAGAGTTGGACTATAAGGAAAGCTTAGTGCTGAAGAATTGGTGCTTTTGAACTGTGGTATTGGAGAAGACTCTTGAGTGTCCCTTGGACTACAAGGAGATCCAACCAGTCCATCCTAAACGAAATCAGTCCTGGGTGTCGATTGGAAGGACTGATGTTGAAGCTGAAACTGCAATACTTGGCCACCTGATGCGAAGAGCTGAGTCATTGGAAAAGACCCTGATGCTGGAAGAGACTGAGGGCAGGAGGAGAAGGGGACGACAGAGGATGAGATGGATGGATGGCATCACTGACTCGATGGACATGGGTTTGGGTAAATTCCCAGAGTTGGTGATGGACAGCGAGGACTGGCATACTTTATGGGGTCACAAAGAGTCAGACACAACTGAGTGACTGAACTGAACTGAACTGATGAGCCAACAACAAAAAAAACACATTCTCTCCAATGAGATTCAGTAAGACCATCATCAAAAGAATAAAAATAAATTCCTGGAGCTACTGATGCTATAAATAAAAAAATTAAAGAGTGAGCTTTAAAAATTTAGTAATAATATTGATACGTTGTAACAGAAGGACACTTTACTTCTGTAGTCCTCCTCCAAAACCCTAACCCCAGGCTAATTATGAGAAAACCATCCAACACACCCAAATTCAAAATTGAGAGACATTCTACAAGATAACTAATCTGCACTCTTTGGTGTTGTCAAGATCATGAAAAACAGAAAGTCTGAGAAAATGACCTTAGGCCAGAGGAGTCTAAGGAGACATGATAACTAAGTATAATGTGGTATCTTGGATGAGATCCTAGAATAGAAAGACACTGGAGGAAATCTAATAAAACCTAAATGAAGTGTGGAGTCTAGTTACCTACCAATGTTGCTGTCTTAATTATGACAAATGTGCCACAGTTATAAGTAAGATGTTTACAGAGAAATCTTTTGTGGGGTATATAGAAACTCTGTATTATCCTTTCTGTTTTCTTACAGATTTGAAACTATCAGAAAATAAAAAATCAACTTTTTAAAAAGTTCAGTAGTAGCTGATAATGTTACAAACACATGCTTGTACTGCTTGCTGCATGACAGGGCAATAAATCAAGAGACAAATTGTTGGAGCAATGAATAGCAACTTTATTTGGGAAATCAGCAGACCAAGAAGACGGTGGGCTAGTGTCCCAAGGAACCACCTTAACAGAGTTAGAACTCAGACTTCTTTTACACTAAAATGGGAGGGCGTACACCTGGTTGTTGGTAAACTTCTTGCTGCCACAATCCTTGGTTCTTGCAGCTGTCCATATAGATCAGTTAACTATGCTACCATAAATGTCCAGCAAGACAATTGTTATACTCTGTTCTACAACTTTTTCAGTTCAGTTCAGTCACTCAGTTATGTCTGACTCTTTGTGACCCCATGGACTGCAGCATGCCAGGCCTCTCTGTCAATCACCAACTTCCGGAGTTTACTAAAATTCATGTCCATTGAGTCGGTGATACCATCCAACCATATCATCCTCTGTCATCCCCTTCTGCTCCTGCCTTCAATCTTTCCCAGTATCAGGATTTTTTCCAATGAATCAGTTCTTCCCATCAGGTGGCCAAAGTATTGGAGTTTCAGCTTCAGCATCAGTCCTTCCAATGAATATTCAGGACTGATTTCGTTTAGGATGGACTCGTTGGATCTCCTTGCAGTCCAAGGGACTCTCAAGAGTCTTCTCCAACACCACAGTTCAAAAGCATCTATTCTTCAGCACTCAGATCTTTTTATAGTCCAACTCTCACATCCATACATGACTACTGGAAAAACCATAGCCTTGAGTGGATGGATCTTTATTGGCAAAGTAATGCTGATGGCCTTACTGAATCTCTTTAGAGAGAATGTGTTTTTTTGCCGGCTGAGAAAATAGTCTCTCACTGTTTTCATTGCTTCCCCATCTATTTGTCATGAAGTGATGGGACCTGATGCCATGATCTCAGTTTTCTGGATGTTAAGTTTTAAGGCAACTTTTTCACTTTCCTCTTTCACTTTAATCAAAAGGCTCTTTAGTTCTTCTTCACTTTTTGCCATAAGGGTATGCCATCTGCATATCTGAGTTTATTGATATTTTTCCAGGCAATCTTGATTCCAGCTTGTGCTTCTTCCAGCCCAACATTTCTCATGATGTACTCTGCATATAAGTTAAAAAAGTAAGATGACAATATACAGCCTTAATGTACTCCTTTCCCAATGTGGAACCAGTCTGTTGTTCCATGTCCAGTTCTAACTGTTGCTTCCTGACCAGCATACAGATTTCTCAAGAGACAGGTCAGGTGGTCTGGTATTCCCATCTCTTTCAGAATTTTCCAGTTTATTGTGATCCACACAGTCAAAGGCTTTGGCATAGTCAGTAAAGCAGAAGTAAATGTTTTTCTGAAACTCTTTATTTTTTGATGATCCAGTAGATGTTGGCAATTTGATCTCTGGTTCCTCTGCCTTTTCTAGAACTAGCTTGAACATCTGGAAGTTCACAGTTCATGAACTGTTGAAGCCTGGCTTGGAGAATTTTAAGCATTACGTTACTAGCGTGTGAGATGAGTACAATTGTTCAGTAGTCTGAGCGTTCTTTTGCATTGCCTTTCTTTGGGATTGGAATGAAAATTTACCTTTTCCAGTCCAGTGGCCACTGCTGAGTTTTCCAAATTTGCTGGCATATTGAGTGCAGCACTTTCACAGCATCATCTTTTAGGATTTGAAATAGCTCAATTGGAATTCCATTACCTCCACTAGCCTTGTTCATAGTGATTCTTCCTAAGGCCCATTTGACTTCACATTCCAGGATGTCTGGCTCTAGGTGACTGATCACACCATCCTGATTATCTGAGTCATGAAGATTTTTTTGTATAGTTCTTCTGTGTATTCTTGCCAACTCTTCTTAATATCTTCTGCTTCTGTTAGGTCCATACCATTTCTGTCCTTTACTGAGCCCATCTTTGCATGAAATGTTCCCTTGGTATCTCTAATTTTCTTGAAGCGTCTCTACTCTTTCCCATACTGTCATCTAGTCATCCCATACAGGATGAGTTCCCATCCTGGCACTCATATTGCTTCAACTCCTTCACTTACAGCCAAAGTCCAGCAGAATCCTGAAACAGTGGGCAGAACACTGACCAGCTTAACCAGGCTTTGCTTTCCTGAAGCGAATTGTTGATTAATTGAACCTGGAGTTATTTTACAGAGATAGAGCTGTGCATGTGTAAAATGGAAATCCATGTCTCTAGGATGACCTCAGGACAAAGAATTTAAGTACATGAAACTTGAGTATATAGAACTTAATCTTAAGTATATGGAACTCTGAGAACAGAAATCTTGCCACCAGAGCCCTTTTTTTGATGTGAGAAATCTTTTAGTAAGAAGAATCTGGTTTCCAGCAGCACAAGTAGCTCCTAAAAACTGATTCAAGACTAGCCAATCAGTTTCCAAGTTTGAAATTCCCCTAAACTCTTAAATTTTGCCTTAAACCCTCAATCAGTGAGACAGATTTGAGATAGTTGCTTACTCTCTCCTTGCCAGCTAATCTTGAAAATAAAGCTATTTCTTTTCTCAAAAGCCAGTGCCATAGTGTTGGGTTCTATGAGCATTAGGCAGTGAGCCATTACGAGGTGACAATCTGTCCCCAGATGACCTCTCCAACCAAGTTTTCATCTCTGCACCAACACTGTGGTTAGTTTGCTCCCATTCCCCTGACTCTCCTGTTTCCTCTGTGTGCCCATAATTCCCCTCCTTAACTTTTAGTCCCATGTACGATCCACTTTTATGTATTCAAATTCTACCTAGTCTGCTAGACTGGATTTAATCTTCACCTTTATAGGAAGCGTTCCCCCATTCTTCCAGTTGAAATCAACTTTCTTTGCTCTCAACTTTTATAGACTGCTATGTTTTCTCTGTGCTTCCCTTAAAGTACCCACCACTTTCTCCTTCATCTTAGAGGTACATTTTAAACTTGCACTATCTTAGAAGCTTCTTGAGGTCATGCTTTATTTCCAACCTCATCCCTTTGCCATCCAAAGGGCCAGGGCAGCCTTTCCCACACAGGCATATCATAAGTATTTGTTAAATGTTCTAGACTAGAAAGATCATCCATGACAGCCAACGTGCACATAAACTGCAAAATGTGATGTGATAACTCAGTGAATTCCAAGTATCTACACTACAGGGAAAGCAGTAATAAAGATGAATTTTGTGGTAACCATTTGTTTCAGCTGTACAGCCTTCCTGGCAGCACAACCTTGCTAACGGAAGTGAGGCTGAAATGTGGGGAGTCACAAAGCCAGAGGACTCAATCAGGAAGTCTCGCTTCTCTCTCTGAACTTTCTCCCAGAGCTTCTGGACATGGCACACATCACTGGCTCGGGTGGCTACTTGGGGCATGAATCAGTCAAGCCTTGGATGGACCCAAATTTCAAGGGTGACTGTGACACACATCTATTGCCCTACCTTGGACTACTTCGGGCAAAGAGAATCACTGAAATGATGTTTAGACCTCAGTCTCCCTGTGACATAATAAGAAGTGTGTGTGTGTGTGTGTGTGTGTGTGCACGCGCGCGCGTGTGTGTGTATTTGGTTTCTGCCCCCAGTTCTAAAAAGAGAGCTCCCAAATCTCTTGTCATTTTCTGAGTGATAAGGGTACTATGAGTGTCTTGTTCTAATAGTTGGTCTTTGACCCTGGTTTTGACACAGAGCCCATGTAATTTCCTGAGCGACAGTGAGAGGGTAACAGGCAAGAAAGCTGGGGTCTCCAAATGGAGAAAATAGGCTGCAAGTGTCAGACAGTTTTTTATATCTCTCTTAAAGTGGCAGGAGGAGACAAACTACAAGTGTTAGATTTTTTTTTTCCATTTTCTATACAAAATTAAAAGGAAGTTTCTCTTAAAATTCTGGGTTACCATGATGACACCTGCTTCCACCTGAACTTAACTTTTCTCAAACCTTGAGCTAACCAATGCATTTTTCTTAAGGACATGTTTTTCTTAAACTATGTTAATGAACTAAGTATTTACCCTAGACTTTGTCTTTCTTTAAGTCGGTACTGCTTAAGATCCAGAACCAATAAGGGCTCAACAAACTAGTATGTTTTACTCATACATTGTTCTCCTAACCTATGTAAATGAAACTACATATTTACTTGGAAACCTGCCTTTCCTCAAGGTTCATGTCAATCATTTTATGGCCCGGGACGGCTCACCTTGTGTCAATGTTATCTCAAAATGCTTGTTGTGGGTGAGGGGCCTGGTGTTTTGAGACATTTCTTTTCTCTAGTTAACAACTTGCTGATAGGTGTATAACATACTGCTAAAGGCTCGCAGGGAGGCAGTCTTTCTGCCCCCTTCTGATGTCTATGTCAGAAACATTATCGATCTCTTTTATATTTTAATGAAACTTTATTACAAAAGCTCTGAGCTATCAAGCCTCATCACTGGTCCCAGACTGAATTCCTCTCCTCCAGCGGCCGAGAATCCTGGCATCTTTCATGGCTCAGCCACAAACTTTCAATAATTTTGTTCTAGTGAAGTGATTCTATGTAGGCTCCTGAATGGGGACTGATCACTGGAGGGACCAAGCATGATCAGAAGCTTAGAACTTTCAGTCACACTCAACTCCCATCTTCTTGGGAGGGGAGAAGAGCTGGAGATTGAATTAATCACCAATCATGCTTATGTGATGATGTCTCTAATAAAAAAATCTCTAAAGTACAGGTTTCAAAGAGCTTCCAGGATGGTGGGCACATAGAGGTGCTGGGAGGCATGCAGGCTCTATGCCCCTTCCCCACATTTTGCCCTATGTCCTTCTTCATCTGGATGTTTGTCTATATCCTTTGAAACATCCTTTATGAGACCGGTTTGAAGGTGGGGCTTCCCACAACCCTGCCCTCAGGTACAATAATTTTCTAGAACTGCTCACGGAACTCACACAATTCCCTCATCTTCTGGGGAGCACCAGGACATGTGACCTTCCATGATTAGTGAGAAGTGATGATATAGGACCCTGTGCATTGGCGGTCAGAAACACAAGTGACAACCCAAGTACAAGTGCTGTCTGGAGTGGGGACAGTCTTGTGGGGTCTGCACTAACCCTTAGCAATTAGTGTCAGAACTGAGTTAAACTGTAGGCACCCAGTTAGTATCCACAGAGAACTGGAGAGTTATCTGGTGTAGAAAAACTCACACATTTGCTTCAGGAGTGTTCAGAGAGTAATGGAAAGTGTTCCTTTCTCTTTTACTCTCCAAATTTAGTAGAAAATCTGCCAATCCCTCCCATTCTGAGAAAGAATTCTGAAATGGAAGGATGAAAGGAAGGAAAGAGGGGGGAAAGTAATGGGGAGGGAGGAAACAGGAAATAGAGAGGAAGGACAGAATTTAGCTAACAGCGTGTCCTTGTAACCACCACTCTTGAATTCTAACCTGTTTTGTCCACCATTTGATGGTCTACAACTAAGTGCTACAGAGTCTCACTTGGGCTTTCATATGCTTAATGCGTGCAACTAAAAATGGCATTTTTAGGGTAAGGAAACTGACACCTTCTGGTTATCAAATAAAACACCCAACTCTAACATGTCTAAAAGGGCCCTTTAGAGCCCTGTAGGACCCCACAGGCCTGGCTCATCTTTATAAAACTACTTCTCTCAGGACTTCCCTGATGGTCCAGTGGATAAGAACCTACCTTCCAATATAGGGGGCTTGGGTTCAATCCCTAGTCAGGGAACTAAGATCCCATATGTTGCCCAACAACATAATGAGCATGAGCCCACTACTGAGACCATGTGCTGCAACAAAAGATCCCGTGTGCCACAACTAAGACCTGATACAGCCAAATAAATACTAAAAACCCAAATCAATACATACGAAAAAAAAATTATCACCTAGTTAGTTTGGGAGGAGGGTAGAGAAATGCTCTTAGGCAAAGAGCACTATATGAGCAGATGAGCAGGTTGACCAATGTGGGGAAGGGTTTCACAAAAACTTTAGAATTTTTTTTTTAAATAGAGTTTTCAACTGCTCAAACTTAGTCTGGTATAACATAGTATTTTCCCCTTCATTCAAACCCTTATTTTTTTCAAAGGAAATTTAATTTAAACAATGTGCTATTATAATTAAATAAAGGACTCAGTCATTCAAATACCAAAATTCTCGCTTGAAAAATAAATGTTTCCTGGCTTTCAGGACTGCCAGGGAATTTTTAAAGGAACTGTGGCAGCTTTGAGCTAAGAGTTTTCACAGAGCCAGGGTGAGAAATTTAACCAGGAATTTATCATCTGAATACGTTGTGTGGAGCCTGAGGTGGATGAAGCTCCTCTCCTTATCCTCATCATTCTGACTACAAGCGTACCTGAAGCACTGATGTTTCTGAGAGAACTCAGGAGCCTCAGCAATCCTTCATTCTTGGTGAGTCCACAGTGCAGTGTATCACGCCTCTTAAAAGAACAACCTGCTGTTCTGTAAATCCCAACACGCAGTAAACGCAACATGAAAAATTTGTGGGAATTTCAGCTGTGTTAGTCTATCACCAGCAATGCTTCATCCCAGCCACTGACAACCAAAATAATCAGCTGAGGGTTATTCTCCTGGATAAAATATGAAGTTTTAAATGGAAACACAGGACAGAATGAGGATGCTTGCAGAAAATTGAAAAACAAATTTAACTTATGGGAAGAAGACCAGACAGACAGATTCTCTTCCAATGCACCAGGAAATGCCTGATTATTTTCTGCATTATGGCAACACTGCCCCCATGAATATGGGGTCATTTGCTATAATCTCAACTGAGGACAAAGAATTCACACTGTGGTCTGGTTCCAATTAGGAGTAAGAATCCAATGGGATAGCCTCAGACAAGGTCACCCTCTAAACACTGTCAATGGTGAGGCAGATGTAGATTTGGAGAGAGAGGAGGGAGCGAAGGCCATAAGGAACTATGTTAAAATACAAACCTAGTCCTTTTTCCTCCTTTGGACAACCACCTGGATGGTTAGTTGTCCTCTTCTGGGTAAGGGCATGTTATTTCCCATCTTGATACATGGTGCCACTCTCATTTTATTTCAGCTCAATACTAAAGATTTAGAAATTGATGAAAAGTTCACTCCTAGGACGAAGGACCAGGGTCCTACATCATCACTTCTCATTATTCAGGGAAGGTTTTGTGTCCTGGTGGCCCCAGAGGATGAGGCAGTGCATCTTACCTGTGATATAAAAGTCATATCCCAGGAAGACCATTCAAGGCAAGAAAGCCAATCAAGCAAAGTTATCAGTCTATAGCAGGATGTGGAAGCTAAATGAAGGTAAGGTAAACAACCAGTTCAGATGAGAGAGAAAGTGGGCAAACCAACAGGGACTGGATAAACTCTAAGTGCTGTTTACCAAAACATGGGTATTAACGGACAAAGCAGGCTCAGTTAAAAGAGCTGTGTAGGACAAAGATGCCCATATACTCAGCTACAACATTAATTAAGCAGCTCCTATATGCCACTCTTCTAAGGGCTTTATATATATTATCTCATTTCATCCTCACAACTTAGCTATCTGACTAGGCACAATGATCATCATCTCCTGAGGAAGCCAGGACACAGAGTGGTTTAGTAGTTTGCTAAATTCCCCTGCTAGCAAGTGGGAAAGCTGAGATTCAAACCCAGGAGTTGGCTCCATGGTCCATGAGCTGTAATCAACAAGCTGGTAAGGTCTCTGACCAGCCAAAGTCTGTACCCAGAACTCACTAGATATTCCTATGTTGGCAGGATTACTTTAGAGGTGGGGTAGCATTCAATCTCAAGGGTAGAATTCACCCTCTCTCCAGCACAGTAGACCCCAGAGCCAAAGAAACAAGTCATGCCAGAAACAGGGTCACCAGGATGAAGAATAGGAAACTGTGAACATGGATAGAAGGAGACTCATGCTCCTTCTTGGACCCTGCAGACCAGGATTTAATCTCCCTATACTCAGAATATTCAGTAAAACCCCAATTTTGGAGTTAGTACTAACTAGCAATGCTTTCAGCAGAAAACTGAATAGAAGAGTTATTTAAGGCATTAAAAGTGGGAAAGTTGAGCATAAAGGTAAAGACACCTCAAAATGGTTAATTACAAAAGCATTTTAAATATTATAAATACTTACACTTTAAATATTCCAAATATTTGCATAACTTCATACCAAGAGGAGCCTTAACAAGTTTTCTAACTTTCAGAGGCTACAAAAAGACATGGGTATTGTTTTCCTTGTACTTGTTTTTAAGCAGAGCTCAGGAACTGTCTGGCAAACCCAAAATGAGACATATTTTTCTTCAGTAAATGCAACAGAATCTGCTCTCATTTCTGGTCTAAATTCCCTGCTCCCTCTTTTTTTTTTTTATCACACTCATTACATCCTTTTCTTCCAAGTGAGCTCTGCTTTAAGGATCAAGGATGCACAGGGCACCACACAAAGTCCTCCATTCATAAAGTCTGCATTCTAGTGGACAAGACAGATATTGAACAAGTGAACATTTGGAATATCTGTGGGCTATACAGTGTGAGAGAAATACACAGGAACCTGTGATGAACAATAATAGAAGGAAAACCTGCTTCAGGATGGATGACAAGCACAGCTTCTCTGAGGATGTGATATTTCAAATAAGACTGAGAACTGTAGATTTTTGGTCTTTTTTTTTTTAAGACAAACAAAATTGACAAATCTTTAGCTGGGCTCACTAAGAAAAAAGAGCACCTAAATCAATAAAATCAGAAACGACAGAGGAGACATTACAACTGATACCACAGAAGTACAAAGAATTATAAGAAACTACTGTGAACCAGTGATACACCTACAAATTGGATAACCTAGGAGAAATATATAAAGCTCTATAAATATACAACCTACAAAGACTGAATCAGGAAGAAACACAAAATCAGAACAGATCAATAACAAATGAGGAAACTGGGTCAGTAATCAAAAACCCCTCAACAACAAAAAAGCCCAGGAACAGTCAGTTTTACTGGTGAATATTAGCAAAAAACGAAAATCATGGCATCCAATCCCATCACCTCATGGCAAATAGATAGGATAACAGTGACAGACCTTATTTTCTTGGGCTCCAAAATCATTGCAGATGGTGACTGCAGCCATGAAATTAAAAGACGCTTGCTCCTTGGAAGAAAAGCTGTGACCAACCTAGACAGTGTATTACAAAGCAGAGACGTTACTTTGCTGACAAAGGTCTGTATAGTCAAAGCTATGTTTTTTCCAGGAGTCATGCATGGATTTAAGATTTGGACAATAAAGAAGGCTGAGTGCTGAAGAAATGATGATTTCAAACTGTGGTGTTGGAGAAGACTCTTGAGAGTCCCTTGGACCTTGGATGGCAAGGAGATCAAACCAATCGATCCTAAAGGAAATCAACCCCGAATATTCATTGGGAGGACTGATGCTGAAGCTGAAGCTCCAATACATTGGCCACCTGTGTGAAGAGTCAGCTCATTGGAAAAGACCCTGATGCTGGCAAAGATTGTAGGCAGAAGAAGGGGGGTGACAGAGAATAAGATGGTTGAATGGCTTCACTGTCTCGATGGACATGAGTTTGAGCAAACTCCAGGAGATGGTGAAGGACAGGGAAACCTGGCATGCTGCAGTCCATGGGGTTGCAAAGATTCAGACATGATTGAACAACTGAACAACAATATTAGCGAACATTTAAAGAATAATTAATACCAATCCTTCTCGAAGTCTTCCAAAAAATTGAAAAGGGGAACACTCTCAAATTAATTTTACCAGGCCAGCAAAACCCAGATATCAAAGCTAGATAAGGACACTAAAAGGTTTAGAAAGCATACACACTAATATCCCTGATGAATACAGATGCAAAAAATTCTCAACAAAAGATTTGTTGTTGCTGTTCAGTTTGCTAAGTCATGTCCAACTCTTTGCAACCTCATGGACGGCAGCACCCCACTTCCCTGTCCTTCATTGTCTCCCAGAGTTTGCTCAAATTTGTATCCATTGAGGTGGTGAAGACATCCAACCATCTCATTCTTCGTCACCTCCTTCTCCTCCCTCTCTTAATCCTTCCCAGCATCAGGCAGGGTCTTTTCCAATGACTTGGCTCTTTGCATCAGGTGACCAAAGTATTGGAGCTTCAGCATCAGCCCTTCCAAACAGTATTCAGGGTTGATTTCCTTTAGGATTGACTAACTGGTTGGCTCTCCTTCAGTCCAAGGAGACATACTAACTGAATTCAACAGCATAGCTCTAGTAATCAAAACAGTGTGGTGCTGGCATAAAAATAAGAGACATAAACCCATGGCACAGAATTGAGAGCCCGGAAATAAGCCCTTGCATACACAGCCAATTAATATTTGACAAGGAAGCCAAGAACACTCTATGGGAAAACCATAGTCTCCTCAATAAATGGTATTTGAAAAACTGGATTCACATGCAGAAGAATAAAATTGGGCCCCTAATTTACTTCACTCACAAAATTGCCTGGAAATTTGAAAAGAAAAAAATAAACATAACTGAAACCATGAAACTCCTAGAAGAAAACATAGGGGTAAAACTCCTTGACATAGACTTTAGCAATGATTTTTTTTTGGGGGGGGGGGGTGGTATTTAAAGCACAAGCCACAAAAGCAAAAACCAACAAGGACTACATCAAACTTAAAATTTAATGCACAACAACAACAACAAAAATCAACAAAATGAAAAGGATACCTACAGAATGGCATAAAATATTTACAAATCATATACCTGTTAAGGGATTGATTTTCAAAATATGTAAGGAATCAACACAACTCAATACCAAGAAAGTTAAATAATCTAATTTTAAAATGGGTAAAGAAACTAAATATATATTTTTCCAAAGAAGATATACAAATGGTCAACAGGTATCTGGAAAGATATTCAACATCACTAATTATCAGGGACATTAGGGAAATATCAAAACTATATTGAAAATCAGAAACATATTGAGATATTACCTCACAGTTGTTAGACTGGCTAGAATCAAACGACAAGAAATAAGAAGTGTTGATGAAGACATGAAGAAAGGGAACCTGTGTGCACTGGTCGTGGGAATGTAAATTTGTACAGCCATTATGGAAAGCAGCATGAAAGTTTCTCAAAAAATTAAAAACAGAACTACCATAGTATCAGCAATTTCACTCTGGGGTATGTAACCAAAGAAAATGAAAACAAGATATTGAAGAGATACCTGTATTATCATGTTCATTGCAACATTATTCATAATAGCCAAGTGTCTATCAGCAGATGAATGAATACAGATGTGGTACACATCAATGGAATATTATTCAGCCATGAGAAGGAAAGAAATTCTGCCATTATATGTGGAATCTAAAACAAAACCAAATCAATAAAAACAGAGTAAAATGGTGGTTGCCAGGGCTGGGAGGTGGGGGAAATGGCGAGAGGCTGGTCAAAGGGTATAAACTGATGTAAGTTCTGGGATATATAGCACAGTGACTATAGTTGATAATACTTTAATATATATTTGAAAGTTGCTAGGAAAGTAGATCTTAAACGTTCCCACCACAATTAAGAAATGGATGTGATATGATGAGGGTATTAGCTAACATTATGGTGGTAATCATTTCTCAATAAAAAAGTTCATCAGATCAACACACTGTACACCTTAAGCTTACACAACACTATATGGCAACTACATCTCAATAAAGTTAAGTAGAAAAAAAGATTCCACTGTAGAGAAAGTCACAGAAGGCCTAGAACTTGAGCTTTTCCTACCGTACAAGATTTAGAACATGATGATTGAGGTAAAATAATGTTTATGAAATTTTTTAGAAATTCTCCAACCCCATTGCTGTCCCCCACCTACCCTATCAAATCCACTTCTCCCATTTGGGAGTTGCTCTTACCCTGATATTATCACATGTATCACTTTTCCTCCAAATCCCCTATTTTGATATAACTGGCCTATTTGGTGCTCCCTAAAGAAAGTGACATCTATTTCTTACTTCCTCCTCACCTTCTCCCAGATGTTCTCTCCATCAGGATTGCCCTTCTCCCTTTCTTTGTCCAGGTCCAGCTGGTGTCATCTATTAATGACTTTTCCCTTGATACCTCTATCTATAGGGTGTCCCTGGTAGCTCAGATGGGAAAGAATCTGCCTGCAATGCAGGAAAACTGGGTTTGATCCCTGGATTGGGAAGATCCCCTGGAGAAGGGAATGCCAACCCACTCTAATATTCTTACCTGGAGAACCCCAAGCACAGAGGAGGCTGGTGGGCTATGGTCCATGGGGTCACAAAGAGTTAGACATGACTGAATAATGAACATTTTCACTTTAACCTCTATCTACAAGTGACCTGTGAACACCTACAACCCACAATGAATGCATCACTCGATGCTTGGTGTGCACTGCCTTTACTGTACACTAACTTTTCAGTATTGGTATCTAGTCTATTCAAATAAGCCATGTACAATTTGAGGTCATGTGCTTCTTTGCATATACCTTTGCTGACACACAGTGACTAGATAAGTGCCTCACAGTCACTTATAACATTTGGTCGCAAAGCATGAGTCTATAAGTAATTAAGTAATGTGTGATTTCATGTCAGTCTCCCTTCCTAACTACATTCCCAGGAAGAGAAACCTTTATTTTCTTGTTCATTATTTTATCCTGAGCTCCTAGCTCAGTGCCTGGATTATAGTAAACCCTAAGTATGTCAAATAAACAAATTTACAGTTTAAGTATAAGCTCTTCGAAGCATGAAGTCTGTCTTATTCACTCTTTTATCCCCTACACCTAGCATAAGGTCATTCACACAGTAGAACATCCCAATTTTTAGGTTGGTCAAAAATTTGTTCAGGTTTTTCCATACCATCTTACAGAAAAAACTGAATGAAAATTTTGGCCAATTCAATACATATTTTTTGTAATAAGCACTTCTATTCATAGTGTTAGCTTTGTATTTTACTAAAGTTAAAGGATGCTAAGAAAGTAATAAGCATGGAATTTTGAAAAAGGAAACATTAAATGATGGACTTTTTTTAAAAACCAAAATTTTTGGTGTTGATCTAGGTCAAACACAAATATATATTTACCTCTACTGTCTAGAGAGCTAAGGCTTGGGTTTGCATGTGAACCCAATGCATGATCTTGAATTTACCAGTCTTCAAATAAAATCTGACTCTAGACCAAAGTTTAGACATCATCTCTGAATACAGATGGGGCTTCTCTGGCGGCTCAGCAGTAACGAAAATGAGTGCAATGCAGGAACTGCAGGAGATGAAGGTTTAATTCCTGGGTTGGGAAGATTCCTTGGTGGCTCAGACAGTAAAAAAAAAAAAACCTGCCTACAATGCAGGAGACCTCAGTTCAACTCCTGGGTTGGGAAGATCCCCTGGAGGAGGGCATGGCAACCCACTCCAGTATTCTTGCCTGGAAAATCCAATGGACAAAGGAGCCTGACGGGCTACAGTCCATAGGATCATGAAGAGTCAGACTTGACTGAAGTGACTTAGCACACACAGCACACAAATACAGATAAGAGCAATTTCCTATGCTAAACATGGTTTAAAGGTCACTCATTGTTTGGTTGTTGAATGATGTGTTCTTACATTGTTGCACTTACAAAAATAAGCAGGACATTTGTTTTGAGTTATCAGAGAATTTGAATCTTGGCAGCTTCCACCTCTGCTGTATGCCGAGCCAGGGTCTCTCAGACATAAGCTACTCTTAGACATTTTCTCAAGCTGTGTTAACTGCTTCAGGCAAGGTGGAAAATATGCCAAGAACAAATGGAGATACATCACTAAGGAACAGCGTGTGGCAGTGATAAACCTCCTAGACTAAACTCAAGGCTGCACCCCCAAGAAGGAAAGGCTCTGACGGGTACCTCTAATGTATAATAATGCTATCTTCATCGAAAAACAAACCAACCATAGGACAGCAGTACGGCTTGAAAGTTTCCAAAACTGAGGTTCTAATTTGCATGCCTAGCAATACAACATGTGTTGATAGAGACAAGTTTGCTGAAGTTAAGTGTGAGGGAAAAAATTTAAAAAGTCTTGTTGCCTGTTGCTTTAGAGTAGAAATGCATGAAATATATTCCCTGGAGCACTCATATAGGGTGATCAAGAGGAAGGGTGTCTATAATCCCTCTTGGAGACTCACCATGCATGCAATCACATTGAAAGCCCTGGAGTAAAGAAATCTGTTAAGCCTGGCATTTCTCAAAATTAATTGAATATGGAGCCTTCTCCTATGTAACATCCTGTTATCATTTATCACTTTTTTGGCTGCTAGGCATCTGCAGCACCTGCCTACATTTAGGGAATTCCCAACTGCGTGACTCTCACTGGGAGGCGAGGCCCCTCTCTCACCACAGAAGGTGAAAAGGCACACAGTCTCACTCTGCCGCACTCCGTGGAAACCAGGTCCAGTTGGCTGCCTCCCTGGTACTCTGACTCTGGAAGTAAGCGACAGAGAAGCAGGAGCAGTAATGACTCATTCTGGTGGCTGCGAGAGGCACAAGGTTCAAGTTCAGCATCTCTGGTGAGGCAAGGAAAGTGCTGTGTCTGCAGGTGGTGGCAGTGCTGTCCCCACCCCGCTAAACCGGTGGCAGGATTTTGGTTGTGATTCCAGCCACCAACCTCTCCCTTGGCTCCTGACCATTTTCTTGACCTGCTCGTCAGGATTCCCAGCTATGAATTCGTCACTGTGAATTCATGCATTCATTCAAGTCACCCTTCATTTTTATTTAGGTCATCCAGGATCAATGCTTGTGGCCTGTAAATGAGAATTTTGTTATTACTAGTCTTAAACATCTGGAAGAGGCGGTGCAGAACTACCTTATTTTTTCTCTTTTTTAAAATTTTTTATTTTATATAGGAGTATAGTCAATTAACAATGTTATGATAGTTTCAGGTGGCCAACAAAGGGACTCAGCTATACATATATATGTATCCATTCTCCCTCAAACTCCCCTCCCATCTAGTTTGCCACTTAACATTGAGCCATTCCCCTCAGTAGGACCTTTTGATTATCCATTTTAAATAAAGCAATGTGTACACTTCCATCCCAAACTCCCTATTTATCCCATCCCTCCAACCTCTCCCTCCACCTGGCAACCATAAATTCCTTCTCTAAGTCTCTGAGTCTCTTTCTGTTTTGTAAATAAGTTCATTTGTATCATTTCTTTTTAGATTCCACATATACAGGATATCATACAATATTTCTCCTTCTCTGCAGACTTACTTCACACAGTATGATAATCTCTAGGTCCATACATGTTGCTGCAAATGGCATTATTTTGAAGCAGAACTACTTTAGAACATGTTACATTTGTATGCAAGTTGGATGCTAAGATGAAAGTGTAGTCAATCAGTGGGCCTTTTCTGGCTTGGTGACCAGACACACTAACACAGATTCCAAAAGCAATTTGCTACTAGGTATGCAGTTTATGGAAAAAAAAAAAGTCTCAGAAATAAGACCATGTCTGAGCTCACTCCCAGATAATTTAAGAGGTTTCTAGAGGCACCACTGAACACCCTCTGATTTGACCATGACCCCTCCCCCTTGACCCTCCCCCAAGCCACAATCATCTAGTATTGACCATTCCCTTTGTCCTTAAACATAATCTAAACTAACCCCTCTGTCTTACTGCTAAGCAGTGTGAGCTTCGTTCTGATTATGTGGGTTACAAAACTAAAAAATGGTAACTGTGCAAGAGAGGTTTCAGCGAACATAAGACTGTAAACTGTTAAAATGCTAAAATTTAGCTTAAAAATGCTAAAATTCAAAAAAAGGAAAATATGTCAGAGTTTTCTAGGAGCAAGAACCAAGTTCAAATGGGCCACCTGAGCAGCAGTAGGAGTTGGCATCCTCCGTGTCTCTGGCCAGGCACTGGGAGATAATGAGCCTGCAGGTAAATACAAATGTTAGCATTGGAGAGGTATTTTTTTCCTCCTTTCCTGGTTGGTGAAAACAGTCTCATATGTTTCTACTAATAATGTCATATCGCGGGAGTAGAGATGACATATTTCTTCCTAGTGTGGGTGACCTTGGGATCTCTGCTTGAAATACATCCTCATCAAATCTGATGTTGTTATTGTTTATTTTGTCACCTTGGTCTAGCATGTCACTTGTGATAATGGACTGATCATAGATGAAATGGGATTTCCTGCTTGTTACTAAGGAAAACCTGGGTTTCTGAGCTTAGCCTCTCTCATCTGTACACACTGGCTCACTTCAGCTGATCTTACTTATCCCCTTACCTACACATTCTACTGGCTCTTCTAAGAAAATGAGAGGTACTATACTATGCCTTTTTAAAAGCATTGACTAATACAAATGATTTCTAGCAAGTTCTTTGTTTTTTACTTTGCATGCAAAAAATATCCAAACAATTTGGCTTATTTAGAGAGATAATACACTGAGTCATTAATTAGGGTGGCTTTTCCCTTGTCCCATCATCCCTCTCTTGGGCTCCAAAACTATAGCTATCATTTTCAGAAAGGTTTAGTCAGAAAGAAAAAAGATAAGAGGCATCCAGTTCTTCAATATAAAGCTCAAAAGCTAGGGGTTCAGGTACAAAAATAGAGAATGAAAAACTAAATTATGAATTAGAACTGGAGTCTTCTCACTTTCAACTGTCCACCAAGGGTCTGATAAGCCCAACGCAACAGATCAGCAGGCACCCAGCCAGAAGCGGCCGATTCTAAGGCTCAGGTAGCACAAGGTACATGGGCTGGAAGCAGAGAACATGACCAGATAGAGAACAGAGAGTGTAATGACCTGAGGACATTTGAGGAAACCACTCAAGCGTTCCTAAAGCTTGACACCAACCTGAGGAGAAAGGAAGTTTACTGAAAAAGAGGGGAGAGGGGGCACGGATCCCAAATGTAGCTAATTTTTTAACTTGGAATGGTTGAAAGTGAAAGTAAAGTCGCTCAGTCGTGTCTGACTCTTTGAGACCCAATGGACTGTAGCCTACCAGGTTCCACCGTCCATGGGATTTTCCAGGCAATAATACTGGAGTGGGTTGCCATTTCCTTCTCCAGGAGAGCTTCCTGACCCAGGGATCGAACCCGGGTCTCCCACATTGTTTCCCATCTGAGCCACCAGGGATTGAGAAATTACAAATGTTGACAGGCTTCACCTAAAAGTAACAAGATCCCATATTTCTTTCTTTTTATTTTTGGCTGCACTGGGTCTTCACTGCTTTGTGTGAGCTTTCTCTGGCTGCGGCAAATGGGTCTGCTCTTCACTGCATTGCGCAGGCTTCTCATCGTGGTAGCTTCTCTTGCTGTGGAGCACAGGCTCCAGGCGCATGGGCTTCAGTAGCTGCAGCACACAGGCTTGGTAGGTTGCAGCTCTTGGGCTCTAGAGCACTGACTCAATAGTTGTGGAGCACGAGCTTAGTTGCTTCAGGTCATGTGGGATCTTCTCAGACCAGGGGTCAAACCTGTGTTTCCTGCGTTGGCAGGAAGATTTCCTATCCACTGCACCAGCAGGGAAGTTCAATCCTACGTTTGTGTATCAGAAAAAGTGGAAGCTCAAGATCAGAAACACAAATGTTATACGCCATTTTATACTTCTGAACTTGAGAATTGTGAAGTTTGTATCCACTACACTTAGATTTGCTTGGAGGTCTCAGGTCTGAGTGCAATCCAAGCAGAACTAGCCTTTCTCATCATCCTGAATTTCTCCAAGTCTTCAGAGGTTGTTGAACTGGGAAGAGAAGGGAGACGGAGAAAGACGCGGAATGAGGCAGCACCTGGAAAGGTTATGAGAAGTCCAAGTCGGAAATGAGGGAAGGAAGGAAACAGAAGGATGCAAAGAAGAAAGCATCGTCGTCTGTCTTTTCTGAAGTCCCAGAGGGGACAGATTCCCTCACGCATCACTTATGCAGGCTTGGGGCAATGCAAGAGAGAAAGGTCAGGAGTTCCAGACTAGTGGGAAGATGTTTGCAGCTGATACAGAAGAGATGAGTCAGATGCATGCTTTGCAGGAAGCATCTAGCTTAGAAATAGTGATTTTGAAAAATTCAAAAATAAAACACTTTCTTGTATAAGAAAGACATGTGGTAAAATAGGCAATGAAACTGCCTTCCAAGCACCTTTGTATCTGAGCTGCCAGAGTGATATGATCATCCTCTTGCATCCAAAGTCTGATAGCTTATTCACTTCCAGTGCTGTGGCGCCATTCCAGTTCAGGTAATTACATTCACTTACCTAACTCCTCCTGAGAGGAGGATGTTTCCCATCCCTTCTGGTTCCTGGTTATTTCTTATTCTAAATCTCTAGTACCCAAGGGATGGTGAGCCATGTTAAGCAGCATTTATCACATACCTTGAGATCTCTGAATGAGAAGTGCTGTAAAAGTGCCCATTTATCTTCTTTAGCAAGAGCAGGCCAGCATTCCAGAGGCGGTCCAAGTCATTTCCTAGATCTCCTCTCCTTATTTGCAAGCCCCTCACATTTATCTTGACCCTTTCCCACTTTCTTAATTGTTAAGTATCTCAAGAACAAGGAGTATATCTTTTTCTGGTAGCTTCTAGCAAATTATAAATACACCATAAAGCCCAGTGACAGATTACTTAATCACACTTGCACCAAGCTGCAGCCGAGTCGTCTTAGGGCCTGTCATAAACTCATACTCCAGAACCTCCCTCACCAAGTCTGCTTTCCGACCTAGCTAAACTAAAATAGCTATGAAAAATCATTTTTCCTTGTCTATCTGACATGGACAAAACTACACAGTAAAGAGGAAAATATGAAAAAGATTGATAAGGTGAGAAAGACATGTGAGAGCTCATAAAGGGTGTCACTCAGTAGATGCTTATAAACATCTCTGAATGTGCACATAAACCTACAAAGGAGTGAAACGATCAATCAATCAATGGAGATGTAAACACAGGCCCCTTTGTGGTTGCAGTGGCAGATACTCATTTAGATGGAGAACATAGGAAAAAAGGCATTTGGGTCTCAATTCAGAATCGAGGGAAATTCACCCCCCCATACCCCCGCCCAGCTCTACTCAGAGCAGCTGCTTGTAACTAGGCCTCAGGAATGAAGGGAAACAAGCACACTCAGGCCATCTCTCAATGCTGTTTGCCTCGACATATCGGCTTCATTCTGTTTTCTTTTGTTAATTCTCTAGACACGGAAGGTCTCTAAGGGTTCCCAGATGATATATCTGCAGCTTATTCACAGCCTGGAGAGAGATCCTAAAATGAGCCTCAAGTCCAAATGACCTAGGAAGGCCCCCCTTGGTCCTGCTAGAGTTAAGTGTCCACCCCGGGACCATAGGATATTATCACCAGGAGAGTGTGAATGGGGGAGATAGGATGGGAGAGCTCCCAAAGGTCAAGAGCTAAGAACAGACTAAATATTGTGTAGAATTGAGTGCATTTTAGCTTAAATATCCAGTCAGTCAGATAGAATAAAAAATTTGTCTCTGTCACCTCTATAAAGCCACCCCCTAATGCTAGAAGGGGAGCATTCAGAACCCAGACCCCTCCCCAGCCACGGCCACAATAGCCTGGTGGGATGCTAGAGGACCTCCACCCCTCACCTAAGGGCCTTCCCTTTGCTTAGGTGTGTGCTCATGCCTGTAAAGGCCCATCCACCAGGCCTCATGCTCCTCAACATGACATGATAAGTGAAAGAGAGGAAGGACAGATGCAGGGACATGGAAGGGAAGACAGTGGAGCGGGTTGGGGGTTGACATGGAAGTCAGAGGGTTGACTGGCTGCAGGCCCAGAAGATTGACTCTTTGGGTTCCTTTAGCCCTGTAATTCCCATGTCTTTCTGGAATTTCAAAGCCCTGGTCCCAAGGCATTCCACGCCACCAGAAGGGAGGCAGTGAGACAACCAAGAAGGACCCAGGTTTTCACCCTACTCTCAACAAGTCACTTCCATCCTTAGCATCAGTTCCCTCCTTGGGAATACAGTGGACTGTTCTGTGTGTTTGCCATTACCTCTCCGCAGCTATTAGCTTTTATCCCTGTGATAACAGCTGACCTAGGCAGGAGGAAAGATCAATAAATTAACAGGTAACATTGCAGCAAGAGACAAGCAGGCCAGGAGGCAGTCTTTTCAGCATCTTTTAAATGGTCTCACAAAAATCCACTCTTGTTCCTGCCTCTGGCTAGCAAATTCTGACCCAATTTCACCATCATCCTATAACTGTGACTGTCTTACCTTGGTGTAAGTCAAGAATTTTGAGACCTTTACACAAACACTGCCAAGATTTTGGTTTCACAAGCTGAAATATAAAAGGCATTGGTCCACGGTGATTAACTGGGGTTTTATAGGCACTTTTTCAAACCAGTACTGGGGAGCGTGTATTCAGTTACTGCAGTTATGATTTCATTAGCTTCTCTGATAAATAATGCAATGACTTTAATGATGCATTTCCTCTTTAGAAAGAAAAAAAAACACAATGGAAACTCCATTTCATAAAACGAGAACAATGACTTTAATTTTTATTACTTTTAAATTAATCTTTAAGGTTTTAATAAGTGAAAACTACTTTCTGAGGGGAAAAAAATGCTTTAAAAAGGAAAGAAAAGGTTAACCTGTTCAAAAGGTACAGTCATCTCTGGGTGAGTGCAGAATGGATATAGGTCAAGAAGCAGCATAAAAGCTCCACCTTCCTTGGTTGAGCCCTTTCTAGATCACAAAAGGAAAATGGTCCTGCCAAATTAAAACCCTCCATAACAATAAAACCTGATTTAATGCAGTCATTATTTTTCCATTAAATCTGAATATCATCTAATGCATGGATGTTATTTTAAACCTACCACACTAATGCAAACCCAGCATCACTTATAAATCAGACCTAAACGTTCCATCAGTTGTCATTATTGCTATTGACAATTTCAATACTTCATCCCCAAGGACACATGCCCTCAATCTCTGACTCCAAAGACAGGTGGGGAAAGAATAAATATGTATTTTAATTTCTAACAGAGAGCTGCTTACTGAAGTGTAGCGGTTGGGTCAGTAACACTCTGGAGGTCTCAGCTGAATTTGGTTCAAACATGTAACCCTTGCTTCCCCAGGCCACACTAAGCTGGAAAAACATTCCAGGCTTGGGTTAGGAGCAACTGGGAAAGAAAAGGCTCTCTAAGCATTTAAACCAGAGGAAATTTAGTGCTGGGTATTGGTGACACGGAGATAGAAGAGAACAGAAGAGCTGAGAAGCTGAAGGGAGATGGTGGCGTGACCCAGAGATTGGCAACCACAGGGAGCGGCTGCCACACCTTGGCTAGAGGTACCGGCTGAAGTGGTACCAGGACCCAAGGGGCAGGGGCGCTGGGAGGACACTGGACACACAGCAGGCCTGGAACCACTGTAGGATTTGGAGCTATGGACCCAGAGGAGACCTCACTGTTGCTGGATGCTGCCTGAGGCACACAGCGGCTTCTCCTTTTTTCCTACTCTCTCACCCCTGCCAGCACCTCCCACTGGCAAACCCAGCCAGAAGACAAGCAACCTCAGAGCCTGGGAAAGGCAATCTCTGGACATCTGTCCTCTTGCAATGCAGAGCAGGAGAAGGATGAGGAAAGTGTGTGAGACCCAATAGGCCCAGAGCTGGCAGAGGTCACGGCTGTATTAGTTTTCCAGGTCTGCCTCGCCAGATTGGGCTACTCCACCCCCACCTCAAACCCTTCCTCTGCTGAGAGCTACAGAAGTCTGGGGAGGGCTTTGATCTGCAGTGGAATACTTTTTTTTTTTTTAATCAACTTTATGTTACCAGACCTACACGGGCAACTGTCCCCTCAACTCAGCATCGGTGAGTGGTGGGCATCACCGTCCACTTGCCCACCATCTGCGGAGCAGACATAAGGTCTGAGGGGTTACATCACCACCCTTGGTTCTGTCACAGCGACTTCTTCAGAGATAGCAGACACATGGGCTCAGGCAGGGTAGAGCGCGTATCACCCTCCTCAAGAGGACTGATTCAAGTGAACCGGTGTCTTAAGAGGGCACTTATTCTACAAATGGAGGAAAGAGAAGCTATGGATAAGGAAGTGTGTGGCCCCAGGAACCAACGTCAGAGACTTGGCCACCAGCCTGAAATAAAACAGCCACCCAGAAGAGACAGGACTGAAAGAGTCACAGAGAAAGCAAGCCACAACCCTGATGACAGCGTCAGGCTGGAAAACAAACCAACCCCACCCCCACCCCCGGCACCTCATAACTTTAGGGGAGACAACAAATTCTCTTGTGGTTTAAACCATTTGAGTCTTTTGTTGCTTATAATGAGTCCAAACTAAAACAGGGAAGCAGTTGCTTCCTCAAAGGTTTGGCACGTGGTGGATATGAATGAGGGACTTCCTAGTAGCTCAGCTAGCAAGGAATCTGCCTGCAATGAAGGAGACCCTGGTCTGAATCCTAGATTAGGAAGATCCCCTGGAGAAGGGATAGCCTACCCACTCCAGTCCCTGGTGGCTCAGACAGTAAAGAATCCACCTGCAATGCAGGAGGCCTGGGTTCAGTCTCTGGGTTGGGAAAATCCCCTGGAGGAGGTATGGCAACCCACTCCAGTATTCTTGCCTGGGTAATCCCACGGACAGAGGAGCCTGGCAGGCTACAGCCCATGGGGTCTCGAACAGTTGGACACAGCTGAGCAACTAAGCACAGCACAGCAGAAGATGTGACTGAATCAGTGCTTACTGTGATTTTCTTAAATAGTTATTGAGAATTTTATTCCAAGCTCCCTGGGAACTGGGCTGGGGGTGGTCTAGCTCTCCTAGCAAGACATCTGATTCTCAGTATCAATGACCTCCGCTAAACCTGTCTCCAACACAGGGCATGCATCCACACCAGTCTCTCCACCTCAGCTGTGTTTCCTAATTTCCAGTAGCTCCATCTGCCACACCACACCCCCTCCCCGCCACCTGAAAAATTTGAAGCCCCCAACTCAGCTCCTTTGTTAAATGGGTTCTAAGAGTCTAATTGTAATTATTTCACCTGCAGACAGGCAAAAGATATAAATCACAGCTTTTCTAGGTTAGAAAGATTAGCCTCACCCATGAATCTCCTCTTGTGGTGTCCTTTCTATGAGCTGGGCACACCGCAACCTGCCAAGAATAAATTAACCACAAACTGAAATTGTAGGTAGAACCTTTCTCATAACAGAAACTTATTTGCATCACAATCATAGGTAAAGAGCTCTGTGGCAGCCTTCAAAAGCATAAACTTAAGAAAATAGCTGCAAGAAATTGTTATTTGGGCCGATGACTTAAATGAGGTTGTGTTTCATTTTCTGAATGATATAGGCAGGTAATAACAAATTGACATCATGTGAATAAAATGTCTGGAGACAGGATGCCATAGTGGATGTTTCTCTAGGGCAGTGGTTCTCAATTGGGGAGGAATTTGTTGGGGGACGTTGGCAACGTCTGGATATATTTTTGGTTCTCACAACTAGAATGGGTGTATTACTGGCAAATAGTGGGTAAAAGCCAAGAATGCCACTAAACATCCTACAATGCACAAGACAGAATTATTCACAACAAAAACATCGAGTATCCAGCTTACAATGTTCACAGTGTCAAGGTTATGAAACCCTGCTCTTTGATTTAAAGCCATAAGTAAACACAGAAGAAAAATCAATTAGATTAACATTGTTCATTCCAACAGATCTAGAGTACATTTAATTTTGGCTTATTTTTGGTTGCAAAGTATAGTAAATCCTACAAGTTTTTCTTCCTATTTATTATACATTTAATTTCTTTTTATCACCTTACTACTCTGACTAGACTATCTAGCACATTAGAGACAAAAGTAAGAACTTCATACACCCTTTCTTCTTCTCTTCTTCAACATTAAGTATGAGATTTGCTGAAAGCTTTTTGTAGTTACCTATTAGCAGGTAGAAATTCTTCAGCTTGCTAAGGGTTTCTGTCATGAATGGATGTTAAATTTATCAAGTGGTTTTTTTTCTGTCTATCAGTCAGTTTGGTTTAGTCGCTCAGTTGTGTCTGACTCTTTGTGACCCCATGAATTGCAGCACACCAGGCCTCCCTGTCCATCACCAACTCCCGGAGTCTACCCAAATCCATGTCCATTGAGTCAGTGATGCCATCCAGCCATCTCACCCTCTGTCGTCCCCTTCTCCTCCTGCCCCCAATCCTTCCCAGCATCAGGGTCTTTTCCAGTGAGTCAACTTTTCTCATCAGGTGGCCAAAGTACTGGAGTTTCAGATTCAACATCAGTCCTTCCAATGAACACCCAGGACTGATCTCTTTTAGGATGGACTGGTTGGATCTTCTGGCAGTCCAAGGGACTCTCAAGAGTCTTCTCCAACACCACAGTTCAAAAGCATCAATTCTTCAGCACTCATCTTTCTTCATGGTACAACTCTCACATCCATACATGACCACTGGAAAAACCATAGCCTAGACTAGACAGACCTTTGTTGACAAGGTAACGTCTCTGCTTTTCAATATGCTATCTAGATTGGTCATAACTTTCCTTCCAAGGAGTAAGCATCTTTTAATTTCATGGCTGCAATTACCATCTGCAATGATTTTGAAGCCCAGAAAAATAGTCAGCCACTGTTTCCACTGTTTCCCCATCTATTTGCCATGAAATCGTGGGACCAGATGCCATGATCTTAGTTTTCTGAATGTTGAGCTTTAAGCCAACTTTTTCACTCTCCTCTTTCACTTTCATCAAGAGGCTTTTTAGTTCCTCTTCACTTTCTGCCATAAGGATGGTGTCATCTGCATATCTGAGGTTATTGATTCCAGCTTATGCTTCTTCCAGCCCAGCATTTCTCATGATGTACTCTGCACATAAGTTAAACGGGGTGACAATATACAACCTTGACATACTCCTTTTCCTATTTGGAGCCAGGCTGTTGTTCCATGTCCAGTTCTAACTGTTGCTTCCTGACCTGCATACAGGTTTCTCTAGAGACAGGTCAGATGGTCTGGTATTCCCATTCCACAGTTTATTGTGGTCCACACAGTCAAAGGCTTTGGCATAGTCAATAAAGCAGAAGTAGATATTTTTCTGAAACGCTCTTGTTTTTTCGATGATCCATCGGATGTTGGCAATTTGATCTCTGCTTCCTCTGCCTTTTCTAAAACCAGGTTGAACATCTGGAAGTTCTATGTCTATGGAGATAATCAAATAGTTTTTCCCTTTCTGCTATTAATGCAATGAATTACATTAATCAAATTTTTAACATCAAACCAATCTTTCATGCCTATCATAGACCAAACTTGCTCATGAGATTTTGTGTTTTTATGTATGTTGAATTCAATTTGCTAATATTTTACAAAGGATTTCGGTGTCTGTATCAGGAGCAAGAAGAGTCTGTGATGTTCCTTTCTTTTAATTCCTTTTATGATTTGGCATCAAAATTATAGTAGCCTCTTTAATTTGAGGAGTGCCCCCATTTCTATATGCTTTGGAAAAGTTCATGTAAGATTGAAATTTTTTATTCCTCAAGCGTTAGGGAGAACTTCCCTGTAAAACCATGTAGGTGTGCTTCTTTCTTTAAGGAGAAGATTCTTAAGCTATCAGTTATAGGACTATTCTGGTTTTTCATTTCTTCCTGAATCTTCTGCAATAAGCTACATATATATTTCTAAGAATTTGTTCACTTCACCTAACTTTTTAACTTTTGTCATAAAGTTGGTTCATAATAATTTCTCATTATTTTTTAAATCTGGCACATCTATTTCCTTGTCTTTCATTTTTTGTTTATTTCGCTTTTTTCTTTCTTTTCTTGTTCTTCTTGCCAGAGTTTTATCGATTTTATTAATGTTTATAAAGAATCCTCTTTGGCCTTATTGATTCTGCCTGCCTATCTGTGTTTTCAATTTATATTTCTACAGTCTGTAGGTATATTCTATTATTCTTTTCCTAACTTCTTAAGTTGAATGTTTACCTCATTAATTTTTAGCCTTCTTAAAAATACAAATATATGGTTTTAATTTTACCTCCAGATCCTAGTTTAGCTGCATATTATAAGCTTCAGTATTTTATTAATATTTTGTTCTATATACATCCTTACTTCTTATATGATTTTAACCGTGAGTTAGTGATTTTTTTTTTAAATTCCACTTATGACTTTTCTACTCATCTTTTTTGAGTATAAATAGATAACAAAAACACTTATTCTGTGGTCAGATAGTATGCTCTATATGTTGTCAGCTCTTCGAAATCTATTGAGATGTGCTTTATCACTATTTGGGTGATTGCTTTTCATAGATTATTCATATGCACATAAAAATGTGTATTTTGGAGTTAATTACAAAGGTATCCTTTTGGTCAAGTTTAATTGTAATATTCAAACATTCTATATGCTTATTGATTTTTAAAAGATCTGTTTTATTACTAAAATTGATGAATGAAAATCTGCCACTGTGATGATGAATTTCTCTTTTATTCCTTATACTTTTATCAACTTTTGCTTTACATGTGTGGTGGCTATTCTATTAAAAGTGTACAAGTTTTGTGAATTTTAAATCTCCTGGTGAATCAAATCTTTTATATTTATGTAGTGTCTCATTTTGCTCTGCTAAATATCATTTTAGGTCTATTTAATTAATATAATGATGCAGCTTTTTTCATTGCTACTTACTTTGTACATGTTTTTTCCATCTTCTTATTTTCAACATTTCTTTGACCCTATTTTCAACATTTCTTTGTCCCTATTTTTAAGTTTTAATTTGTAGCATAAAGATTTTTAATTCAATCTGATAATCACTATCTTTTCAGATTGATTGTTCATTGACATTAACTGGATTACTAGTATTTGAATTTACTTCTGTCATTTGCTTTTGTACTGCCTATTCTAATTTTTCTTCTTTTCTTTCTTAACCCTTTTGATATTGACTCCATTTTTATCTCATTTCAATTTTTCACTCTAGTAATTTGAGAATTTTAAAAGATATTTCTTTCTTTCTTTCTTTCTTTAAAAGGTGGTGATTTCCCTAAAAATTTTAAAATGAAAAGTTAACCTAAAAAATCCAAAATTGATCACTGTGTTCACCTTTGTCACAAGGACCCCAAAAACTCAAGAATATCTTAACTTTAATCACCTTTACAATTGACTTATATGCCACTTTTAATCAGTGTTTATGTTCTTTTAATTCACAAATCATTATGAGTTTTACTTAATCATATGTATTCATATTGACCTTTATCTTTACCAGGTTTATATATTTTTCCTTCCTTCCTGCATCTCAGACCTTCTCTCTGGGATAATTTTCATTTTCCCTAAAATAGACATTTCGAGATTTCCTTTACAGACAGACATCTGTGGGTAGAAACACAATTTTTGTTTAGTTGATAATAGCTTTTCTTAACTTTGAAAGGCAGTTTCATTAGATATAGAATATAGAGAATAGAAATGCACTAGATGTAGATTCAACACTTATGAAAATTGTATCACTTCCATAAATGGAAGTCAGCTGTAAGTTGAATTGTCATTCTTTTGTAGCTGATTTTTCTTTTCTCTTTGACTTCTTTTGATTTTTTTTTTAACATGTCTCTGGTATCCTCTCTGTTGTTTCTAGATATGGATTTTCCTGTATTTATCTGACTTTGGATTTATTGGGCTTTCTGAAGCTGAAAGTTGGTGCTTTCAGTTCTTGAAGTACTGAGCATGGCTTTTTGACTTGGAATGCTGAGTTTCCTTTATTCCCTCTCTTTCCTCCTTCTTGAATTCTCATTAAACATATATTAGACTTATTTCATGTTTTCTATTCCTTTATCTTTTTTGCTGTATTCTATAGAATTTCTTCAGCTCTATTTCAGTTCACTCATTTTTCTCTTCAGCTGTGTCTAATCTGAGGTTCAAAACAACCAATGTCTCTTACTGTGACTTTTTTTTCAGTCTTAGAAGCTTCAGTTGGCTCATTTTATATCTGCTTCATGATTTTCATAGTCTCTTTTCCCCATAATCTTATTTCATTCTCTTTTTTAAACTTTTCACTCTGACCTTACATTCTACTTCTCCCACTTGATTCCCATCCCATCCATCCTGACTCCCTTCTATTGCAAGTATACTCCCACCTCCAAATTTTTGATCTGACTGATCTCTACTGAAAATAAGTATAATGTTTTCCCTTGACTACAAGAAATATGCATGCCCCACTGCTTTACTTCCTTCAAGTTTTTTTTTCTTTTTATTTATTTATTTATTTATTTTTTATTGTTTTTGCCATACAATGTCATGATATCACCATGGGTTTACATATGCTTCCCCTCCAGAACCCCCCCCT